>JAUCMX010000007.1:18432848-18602848 GCA_033459395.1 Hemibagrus guttatus
TTAAGAAAGCAAAGTTATGCCTGTGTAATCTTCTGTTTTTTATTTATTCAGTGAAGCTTTCAGACGTGCTGTTTCTTTGTGTCAATTCTGTACATTTTAGTGTGGTTCATGTAACTTCACCCCCTAGTGGACATGTTTACAGTACATGCAAATATGAAGATGTCACCCTACACTAGTGAACACGCACAGAATGCTGTGATGTGCTTGCAGTAACATGCTTAAATCAACCCTAAAGAGTGAGGGTGAGTGTATACTGAGTGCGTTGTGAGTGTATATAGAGAATATGGAATATGTGTGTCATGGAATCCAGGAAAACAGAGCTCCCACTTATATACCCCCACACAACTTCTCTTGGTTTGTTTCTCTCCTTTCTTAAAGTGATTTGAATTGATCTGAACCCTCTGCCTCTCCTCTCCTCCTTTCACCTACTACTTGTGTTCTGTCCTCGATGTGAATAATTCTGCTGACTGACTGGTGCATGAACTTACTTGTCTGGCAGAATGAAGCCTTATAGTAACATGATCCTAAACCCCTAATGAGCCAATCCCAGCTCTGCACACTTGGCCAGTCTCTCATCTGCAGCAGATGGCTGTCCAATCAGAGCAACTGTTCGTAGTTGTTTGACCCCCTTTAGGGAGTTTCTTATCTTTTTTTTTTTTTTTCAATTTACGGAAGTCTGTACTTCCTGTCATGAGTTTCTTGTAGCGCTGTGTTTTTCATGTAGTAGTTGAGTAAAAATTTTTGCGACTGCATTTTATCTGCAGTTGTCTTGGAGTTGGATTTAGCGGTTTCCAGTGGTGGAAAATCTGACAGCTAGGAAGTAATTTTATAATTGGGACCAAGACGAAAAACTTCTGGCTTCTCTAATGTCTCAGTTCAGCAGAGGCAGGATTCATGTGAGTATCTGAGTTGTTTGGAGATTCAGTGTAAATATATATATTACATATAAGAGTAGTGGGTTTGTGTGTTTTGGATAGTGAAGGTGTTTAAAACTGACTCCATGCGACACACTGTACTTTCTGCTTTGTTTGAGAATGGGTGTGTATATTTTTGCTCTTGTGTGTCCACGTGTGTGTGTATATATGTATGCCCCTGCCCACACGTGGCATATTGATTAGATTCAGTTTAAGATTTCAGTTTAAAGATCTTGATGTGAGCTTTTGTTTTAACATGCAGAGTAGACTAAATTCAACAACCAGCATTGTTAGCACATGTCCATGTTTGATTTGTGACGTTGACTCAGGCTTGACTGTGACTCAGGTTTCTTACAGTTAGGTGTCAATGCCTTACCCTGTTTTGTCTTAAGCCCTTAAAATGCAGGTGTTTAAAATGGTTAGTCACTAACATCCTGTCAGCATGTGCTTTTGCACTCTGGGTAAAGTATGTTATTTTAAACAAGAAAAAAAAAGCATAATGAATTTCAGTCATGCCGCAGACTGACTGTATCTTTGTTTGTGGAAAACATTATGATTTGTTTGATATTTTACTTTTACGTTATTATTTGATAATGTTTAAATTGGTTCAAGTAATGTTTTGTCTGAATTATAGTAATCAACTGATTTTTTTTTTTTTTTAGAGTTTTATAATTTCATTAGTCTGTGTGTGTTTGAGAGACTTATGAAACGTGGTGTGGTTATAACTCTCAACTGTTTAAGAAAACACATTAAACACTTCATGTATTCATTCATATTCAGTAGCTAATGTATCCTGGAGCCCATCCCAAGCCCAAGGTGGGAGGATTTACTCTCGATTGGAAGCCAGTCCATCACAGAGTATCATGCGCGCGCACACAAATTCACAGCAAGGGACAATTTTAGCATAGCCTGTCTGTCCACCTGTATGTTTTTGGACAGTGGAAGGAAACCAGAGAACACGCATAAGCATAGGAGAACATTCCAGACAGACAGAAACCTGAGCTGTGAGGTGGGAACACTAACTCTTGCGCCACCATGCTGCCTACATTTAAAACTTTATAAAATAAATGTAAGGCTGCATGGACAGTGGGATGTGCATCACACTAACATTTTAAGGCCTATTTAGGACATGGATTGACCTCATTAAAGTTTAGTGTACAATATTCTGTATAAGGATACAGAAGAGGCAGGGGTTAAAAAGTGTTATTAAAGCCTGCATTTATTGTCTTATTTCCAAACAATGGGCTTTATTGTTGGTAGCAGTAGAAGGTGAGTAAATGTTCTATACTGATAGATAATTTGTGCATTTTTATGTTATTTTCAACTGCAAGCCCATCCCTGTTCTTGAATGTCAGGCAAATGTGAAATACATGGCAACTTTTGTGTGGTCACAATCTCTTTTTTCACTGTCCAGTAAGTCACATTTGATTGACGTTTTGCTCACTTGAAATCATTTAAAAGATGGATTAAAAAGCTGAACATGTTGCTAGGATTCAGCCTTCTTGTTGTTATGGTTGTTAATGTTGACACTAAACCACTCCACACATGCGCATCAGTGTCTTGGTGAGCAAACAAGATAATCTTGTGTGTTTGCTGTCTATGACAAATAAAAGTATACAGTTGGTCATCTACCATCTCGGTCAAATGCCTTCCTTCTCACATTTAATGACAAAAATACCAGAGTTCTGGGTCATGTGACTAAGTTGCCCCTATGTTTTACAAGAGAAATTTTTTTCTGATCCCAACCCCAGCTTTAGCTCAGCTCACGTTTGCTCCTAGTGGACACTCGTGTACTCAAACAACAGAGTAGACTTTGACCCCTTTTATACTGTTTTCAGCTTTTATTGGAAGTGCAGTAAAATGGCAAGAAGGTGTCAATGGCTTTTCTTCATGTCCCTGTGACGAGGTTCCATACGGCTAGTTCCAGCTCTGGAGGTCAACGTAAAGTTGCTCGGGTCCCTCAACGGAGAACAGAGTCCAGATTGGGGAGTACCTTATATTTTACTATCAATATTTAACCGAGTTGTTGCAGCAATTCTACAATAGGAGCTAAAATATTGGTTTATTTAGCTGCATCTCTGAAACTGTGCATTCTGTCCTGTGTAGTATTAGAGCAGACAGTGACTTACTGACTGACATTTGGCACACTTTGAACCAGAAAATGTCCTGGTTTTATTGCTTTTGAAAAGTCCACTGTTTTTATGGCTATACTATACTGAATGGGTTTGGTATACAGTTAGAAAGTAAATATGAAGAAGAGGTTGTGTTTAAAGAGTCTGTTTGTACCTGAGCTCAAATAGAAATGTATACTGTTGGCACACTATTTGATCATTGCCAGCTCCCACCAGGATAGAGGCTTTACAATGGGTATAGAAAGTCTATACACCCTTGATAAAACACCAGGGATTTAATGTAAATAAATTAAACCGAGATAGAATCATGTTAGAATCACCCACAATGTGAAATTACAGTGTAGAAAAATGAAGAGGAAAAACAATCAGAAATGTTTTACGGAAAAACACTTTTTGACTTGACAATATTTTCCCAAGGGCATTTCCTGTGCACTGCCTCACTCACAGCCTCACCGTTTCAGTTCACTCCACAGATTTTTTTGTTGTATTCAGGTCAGCAGTCTGGCTAGTTCATTCAAAAACATTGATCTTCTTTTGATTGTCATTCCTTTGTTGATTTGATTGTGTGCTTTGGGTCATTGTCATGCTGAAAGGCAAAATTCATTCCTTTCATTCTTCAAAATTCATGGGTTGCACCATTTTTTTTTTGTTTGTTTTTTTTTGGTGATGGGACATTTTTTGCCCGAAACATACCTTTTAGTATTACGGAAATATTACACCTTTTTGACCAGTTAGCCTTGTGTTTCTATTCTAACGTTTTGGAAATTCTCTTTATATGTTTTCAGCAAGTAACATAACATACAATCTTTGTAAGCTCTTTGCAGGCACTCCATACTATTCTGTTACACAAAATAATGCACACCTTATGGGTGTGAGGCGGCAGGAGATGGACGCTAAGTGCAGCTACTTCTTAAAGTGCATTATGCGCATATAATAGGAGAGTCTGGAGTGTGTTAATCTGCTAATACCACAACAAATTGCCTGTGATTCTACTGTTTCAATTCATTATTGAACAACACATTTAATGTTTTAACGGTTTAGATTTATTGTTTTGGAAAGTCCAAGGGACAAGTTCTCACACGTTAAGGCTACCGTAAACAGTAGCTCCCTCTCCCCTCTCTATCTCTCTCTCACTCACACCCACACATATGTATACACACACACACACACACACAAACCACAGCCTGTTATTTTACTGAGAAAGCAATGGAAACAGAAAGCAGTACAGAGAAATGGAACATCTAATGAAAAACTTGACCACATTTATGATCATATGACAACAATCAACAAAATTTATTAATAGTGTTGGATTATATTTAGCATTCACTATACAGGTCCCTGTGTATGACCTGTTAATACAGAAACAATGACATATCAGAACAAGTGCATTAAAGAGTACCCTTTTTTATTGTCCTTTATACTTGTATGCTCCTACACAAAATGTGGTTATTGCCTTGATTCCATGAGGCTGTGAGGGAACGCTCAGTCTGGTTTCCTGTTCCCAGGTATCCAACCTCAGTCTACTGCTGTAATTTTTCTTAGCTACATTCTGCATTGACATGAATAGAAGTTGCTTTCGGCTGCTCCCTGTTCGGGGTCGCCACAGCGTACCAACTGGTCCGCACAACAACTTGGCACAGGTTTTACGCCGGATGCCCTTCCTGCCGCAACCCTCCCATTTTTCCGGGCTTGGGACCGGCACTGCAACCAGTGGCTGGGGTTGAGGCATTGGCTGGGAATCGAACCCGGGCCTTCCGCATGATAGGCGAGCAACCTACCACTGAGCCACCAATGCCTCAGAAGTTGCTTTCGGCTGCTCCGTGTTCGGGGTCGCCACAGCGGACCAACTGGTCCGCACAACAACTTGGCACAGGTTTTACGCCGGATGCCCTTCCTGCCGCAACCCTCCCCTTTTTTTTTTTTTTTTTTTTTTTTTTTTTTTTTTTTTTTCCCCCCGGGCTTGGGACCGGCACTGCATCCAGTGGCTGGGGTTGAGGCATTGGCTGGAATCGAACCCGGGCCTTCCGCATGATAGGCGAGTAACCTACCACTGAGCCACCAATGCCTCTACCTTTGACATGAATAAAAGTATTTATTTTGTTTAATGAATTACATCTTTTATTCTGTGTATTAGCCTCGGTTGTACAGTTTACAGAAGCGCGGGGGCCTCTCCTCACTTTGATTGCTGTTTGGATGCTATTCTAACTGTAATTAAGCTAATCTCATTAGAGTGTAGAATGGAACAGGTTAGGGTCAGTACTGCTTGTTCCACCGGCCTTTTCTTGAAAGTAGAAAGCAGAACATGGCAAAGGGAAGCACAGCATGGAGGTGTTTCACGCTAGTACGGTGACTCAAAACAGTCTATCCTGTTTTCAATTCCAGGAGGCAGAGACAGCGTTTGTTCCCAGCGTTCAAGATTTTGATAAAAAGCTTGCTGAAGCAGACGCATATTTACAGATTCTGATTGACCAGCTAAAGGTAAGCTTTGTCAGCATTTACGGCAATTTGGATGAGGGTTGTAAAGATTATTACCATGTGTTTGTGTTTTATCAAAAATTACATTGTTAGCATACTGTTATTGGGTTTTCTTTTTCATCGTTCAACTTGTGCTATTTTGTTTCTGCTCTCATCCTGTAGCTGTTTGATGAGAAGATAAAAGACTGCAAAGATGACGAGTCTCGCAGAGTAAGTCGTTATTATCTCTCCTGAGACATCGCTGACATGTTTTTGTGCACAAACTATTTTTCTCTGCAAACCTTTGTGTGAGTATTATTGGTATCTCGTAGAAGTGTGTGGCCAGTGTTTAGCTAAGTACTCATTTTAACAGTTTAACAGTGGTGTTGTAACAGTATGCTGCCTTTTATATTGCAAAACAGCATTTACACTAAAGGGGCATACAAAGTTTCAGTAATCTGGGAATCACACGACTTTCCGCTCTGTACCTTCACCTTTTCACTTCCCTTTTCATGTGTACTATACATGGTTCCTTTATAACTAAAGGCGTTGGTATTGAAACAGATTTAGTCTATTTGTCCTGACCCTGCCCCCCCTTCTTTTTTTTCTTTCTTTTTTTTTTTTTTTTAAAGAAAATCGAGAACCTGAAGGAAACAACTTGTGTAAGTATGTTCTCGTGTATTCTCCCATGTATGTTCTTCAGCTTCTAGAGAATTAGTGACAAATTGTCTCATATATTATTTTTTCTGTATTTATGCTTTGTTTTTTAGAGTATGGTAGAATCTATCAAGCACTGCATAGTACTGCTTCAAATAGCCAAGGTAAAACTTTTCTTTTCTTCGTTTTGTTATGAATCAGTAGCTCTGTGTGATAGTAAAAATGTCTGTGTAATGCTTTGTAGTGAATGTCAATTAGAGATGGCACAATACAACTATGTCTCTTTACAGCAATATGTCTTTGATATTAATACAGACCATGAAACGAGTATTTGATGCTGATGTCGATCTGATTTGCTTCAATATTAATGAATAAATCAGTGATTTCTATTTCTGAATAAGCGAATTAAAATCTTCTCTTAAGCTTGGCCATCATACTACACTACTGGATGAAAAATCTCGATATTAACATTAACTGCACTTCTTTTATTAAAATAAATGCTTTCAAACAAGCAAAAAAGTCCAAATGTGTGCCAAATAAGACCAATTACTATTGCAGTTCCAATATAACAGTTATTTAGGTCAAATATAATATTAGATTCAGTTAGAAATGGGAATTGCACTATATGGCCCAAGGATGTGGACACTTGACCATAACACTGTGCTTTTTGAAAATCCCATTCCAGATTTAGTCCTCTTTTTGCTTTTTATATAACCTCCACTCTTTTGAGAAGGCTTTCCATTTGATTTTGTAGTGTGGGAATTTGCCATTCAGCCACAAAAGCCACCAATGTAATGTCAGTCAGTGTTAGAGGTCATGAGGTGTTCAGTGTGGTTGAGGTCAGAGCTTTGTGCAGACCACTAAATTTCTTCCACTCCAGACTTTGCAAACCATGTCTTCATGCTGGAACATGTTTGTGCCTCTTAGTACCTGTGAAGGGAAATTGTAATGCAAAGGCAACACAAGACATCCTAAAGACACCCTATACATTTCCAACTTTGTTGCAACAGTATGGATGTGATGGTGAGGTGTCCACATACGTTTGGCTGTGTAGTGAAAATGTAGAACATGTATCTAGTCTATATATATAATTTTAACTAGAAAATATATAGCACGTTATAAGAGCATGTTAGCATGTGACGGAATTGGACTATATTTGTTCTATTTTTTCTCCAATATCCAGTTTTTTTCTTTTATCAAGCCAACACGGATACTAGATGTTTTATTGGTGCTATCTCTAATGACAGTAGTAGTTTTCCACTTGCCTGTGATCGCATAGATTAGTTTACTACATTCCTAAAGGTTCCATTGTAATGGTTTGGAGAGGTGCTTCTCACATGAACTGCCAAGAGTCTAAAATATTTATGCTTCACTGTTAATTTAAATAAATATTTCTATTGTTATATTGTAGCTTGCTGGTATCTCAGTAACAGAACCATCTTTATGATTATTTATTCCTTGCATTTGAGGGGGTAGAGTTATGGAATAAGTTGTTACATAATGCTTGAGTTGGTTCACCCCTGTTGCTGCACATTCCTCAATTCATGTTTTCTTTTCAAAATTTTAAGGATCAAAGTAATGAACAGCAACACGCAAACGGACTGATAGTAAGTTGTGACTTTCCTCAACCATGGATCAATCTAATTCGACCGATCTTCTGTCTCTTTGCTCTGGAAATTCTTTTTCATATTGGGAAAATTTTACTTGGCAAAAGGTGCATGCTTTTCACTTTTGGAAATTGGCTCTGACATCTTTCTGTCGCTCTCACTTTCATCACTCTTTGTCAGAAGTGATAGCATTTTTTAATATCCTGTGGAGTGAGATGTTGCAAGCATCTGTGATGATCTATGACTGAGCCAATTCTGTTCCAGTCTGTCTCCACTGATTATATGACCTCTACATGCGCATTAACAACACATAAAAATGGCTATCGATCCTTCCTTCATCCTATTTCCTTACTCGGCCATCTCAGGTCTAATAGATCAGAGACTATTTAGTGGCTGTCCAATCAGAACCACAAATCATGTGAGTAACTGTTAATTTGGTCCTGGAGAGGCCCTACATTAACATTTGATTTAACACCGATCAGTAATCTTTGGCATTGCTTTCAGTTTTGGCTTTAATTTACACAAGGAGCCATTGTCATTCAGGAATATATCTCTTGATTCCTTAAACCTATAGTTTATTCATTTATTCATTCATCTTATGTAACTGCTTTATCCTAGTCAGGGTCATGGTGGGTTCAGAATTTTAGGTGAAGGACACCCTGGATGAGATGCCAGTCCATTGCAGAGCACCACATACTCTCTCTCTCTCTCTCTCTCTCTCTCTCTCACTCTCTCACTCTCTCACTCACTCACTCACTCACTCACTCACTCACTCACTCACTCACACACACACACACACACACACACACACACACACACACACACACACACTTTTATATTCACATCTAGGAGCAATTTAGCATTGCCAATCCATCTGCCAGCATGGTTTTGGGAGGTTGGAGGAACCCAGAGAACATGGAGGAAACTCACACAGGCCAAGGAGAACATGCAAAACTCCACACAGACCATAGCCCGAGCTCAGGATTGAACCAGGAAGCCTGGTATTCTGGTTATAGTAGTTCTAACTTGTATACCTGGTTCAAGTTACTGTATGTGTGAAATGCTATGCTGTCAAGATTATATTTGTAATGTTACACTGTTCTGACTCGTATTCAAAGCAAATATGGTTAAAATCCACTAGAACAAGCTACAGTATTAAACCAGTGCATTTATACTATCCTTACCCTCCTCTGCCTGCCCTCCAAATCACCTCAGCTGTTGATTTAATCCAATTTCACCTGCCTTCTGGCACTATGGGTCTAATTTTTCTAATTGGCTTGTCATTAAGCACAACAGGCACATTCACCATATGAGGAAACAAGAGACTGTTCCAACTGCAAACAAATAATCAGGATCGAATCCTTTGAACATCCCAGAAGAGAAAAACCTCTCCAAATCTCATTCATGTTGATGGCTGCCGTCATAACCCTGCGTCAGTAAATAGCCAGGTTTCACTCCATGCTAAATTCCCTTCCATTTTCCTGCTGTTGCATGTTTTCCCATTTTCCTTCATTTCTTGTATGTATGGCTGGGGTCTGCTCAATGGATACAGCAGGAAGGTATTTACCTGCATGATATGTGCAGTCACAGTATTATGGTCTGCGCTTATCACCATGGAAGCTGAGCTTAACAGCCGTTATCAGAGTCTGCTTGAGTGTGCGTGAGTGTGTGTATTGGGGAGTTGTGCTGCAGTGATTGTTGTATAATTAGATCCAGTGTGTCTAGTGCCATGGCCGAAACAAGGCCAAACTACAGCTTTATAAATGACCACTGATGTGACACTTGACAGAATGCGGAATAATTATTGTAGATGCATCTCTTAATTATCTCAGTGACCAGTCATTTGTGATATGTTTACAAGAGTCTGTGATGTTAATTTTATTTATTTATTTTTTCCAAATGTAATAAACCTATTTAACTGTGTAGAACAGATTATCCTAACATTCTTCTGAATAGAATCCACCGCCTTAAATATGCAAGCCGAAATCTTAACATAGAAACCTGTCAGCCCCAGAGGAAGTGAAGTCCTCCCGATTGTGCAGTAACAAAGTAGCAGAGATGTCCTCTGAGTGTGTGTGTGTGTGTGTGTGTGTGTGTGTGTGTGTGTGTGTGTGTGTGTGTGTGTGTGTGGTATCTGTGCTACCCTGCAGAGCACCATAAACCCAGTGGATGGAGTTCACCAGCCCAGCCCCCTGGATGCCTCTGTAGTCAGTGCCGTTGCCATGCCAACACAGACCACCCTCCCCACAGGTATGCAAGGTTTCCTTATTCTTTCTCACTTTCCCTTTTTTTATGCACACTTTCACTCCCTTTCATCCTTTGCCTTGCTGTAAACAAGCAGTTTATAGACTTTAATCCAAAACATATACGAATACCCAATTATTCTTTGTTAAGTTCTAGTCTTTTATAAGTAATTTTAGCTATAAAATAACAAATATGGTGTTTTGGCCATATGTAGGCAAAAGTGTTTTCTATAAATGTATGACTTTTTGTTGCACTCTAGAAAGGTTTTGTGCTTTCACGTTACAGGAATATGTGTTGTTTTATTATTACATGTTGTGTGTGTGCTTGACTGTGTAGATGGGGCTCAGGTGTGTAAAGCAGAACAGAGGCCTTCGTCTCTTCCCATGGGTCCCGTCGTCACGGTGATGGGCAGCCTTCAGACGCCCACTCCCAACAGCACAGGTACAGATGGCAATTCCGAGATGTTATGTAAGGGAAAAGTGCAGACGTGAGATGTGATTAGATGGCTCTCCTGGCAACATACTGTAAAAGAGAGTGTGAACTAAAACCATTGCTTAGCTACCTGTCTGAGCAAGAGGGAAGAAATGTTTCAGAAAAATAAATGATTATAAGACTCATATTTCCTGTTCTATTCACTGCTTAGCAATGGATGTCCCACAGCACATGACTTTAGTGCAGTGTAGGAAAACCTACTATATATTTTTAAAACAGAAAATTTCACCATGTAAAGGGTTTCCTAGACTGTCGTGCATATTTGTGGAATGATTCATAGTCATTAGAGAAATGAAGCACATAATGTTTCCTGTTGCAAAACATAAATTTTTCTCCTAATTGTTTATTTAAACCCTAATGGACTATAATAACCAGGTATCATTTACAAACTCAGCCTGGTTGTCATTATATGACTAGCTGTTATGACTAGCATGAGTTTCTGAATTTTATTGAATTTTAAATTTCTATTTTTGTTTCTAGTGCACTTTAAGTATCAGCATAACTGTATTTGATCAGTACCTTGCTTTTGCACTTCCCGTGCCATTCGAGTATTCGTTTTTGAATTGTGTAATATGAGTGTGTAGCACCTCTCTGCCGTAAGTCTCAGCTCCTTTCTAGCAGTCATTACTGCAGGCTGAGGCACATTCCCTGCACTTCTGCTGAGGTGGGGCAAGAAATGATGAGCTTGATAGAAAGTGCAGCTCAGCAGCTCTCACTGCAGCCTGAGAAACTGCAAAGTAAACAAGAGGAGAGATGAGTGTTCCTTGGGTATGCATTAAGTAGAATAGATAGATTGAAGTAAGTGTAGTCCATAGAGTTTTATTTATATTATACTATATATTTTTATTTATTTATTTTGCCAGAACACACTAGCACATGATTTGACGCATCCATGTGGCTGTTGTATAAAATGAATGTGGGCAGTACCGTTGAGTCAAATTATAAACAATGAAATGAACTTGTAATTAACACTGCAGTGCTATATGGGTATTGATGGCTCATCAGTTAAAGTTCTAAACAACTGTTGGACAATGATCTTAATTGTTCAGGGCATTACTAATTTGGATGAAGGTGCCTGCCAAATGTAAAAAAAAAA
Organism: Hemibagrus guttatus; assembly: GCA_033459395.1. Taxonomy (NCBI): domain Eukaryota; kingdom Metazoa; phylum Chordata; class Actinopteri; order Siluriformes; family Bagridae; genus Hemibagrus; species Hemibagrus guttatus. The sequence goes on from JAUCMX010000007.1 coordinate 18,444,445, forward strand.
AAAAAGCAATGTAAAACATGATGCATTGAATTTAATATATTCCATTTCTTTTCATTTTTGGTGTATAGGGAGTGGTCCTTCTGCACCCAGTAGCAGTGTCACTACCCCTAGTCACATGAATATGCCGGCAAATGCTGTCCCAGATTTTTCCTACTCTAGCAGTGAGGATGAGTTTTACGACGCTGATGAATTTTACCAGAGCAGTGCCTCACCGAAGCACTGCATTGAGTGAGTTAAAATGTGCACACACGCACACACACAGATCCACAGCTGTTACCAACTTAGTGCATGGAGATCATTACGCATTAATCCCACACAAGATATTCCACAAATAATATGATGAATCCAATTACTAACCACAGACCTCCCTAATTACACTATGATATTACACACATTCTTGTTTCACACCATATGGCTTTGCAGACACACACTGTGTAGGCAGCAGAAGTGTAGTATTGCTTTACATTTGTTGTTTTTGGCTACAGCCCCTCCAGAACCCCTGGTGTTAACAGTGAAGGAAATGCAGCTCTCAAACGACCCAACACCACCGAATCCCTTAACTCCTCTATGTCCAACGGCACAACTGATGCAGGTATTCAAACATTTACACACACAGCTAAAAGAAAATCAGTTTTACTCCACCCCATAGACTTTTTGTTTCAAAGGGTACTAGAAAACACCATACATGGAGGCAACTATTACAAATATATAACATTTGATGCAATATCTCACAATTTCAAGCTCCAATTTTAACCATACTGCTGCACAAGCATTTACTGTTAGTGTAAACTGTAATGCTGCATACAGTCAAATGATCATGATAAGGATGTTTGTTGTGATTGACACACAGCTGTCAAATACCTCTTCATCTACTCCCTCATAAATATTAACATGCATTTATCATAAAGTCAAATATGAGGAGAAGTATTAACGAAGAAGTAAAACGTTTAGGATTTGACGGCTGCCAAAAATACCAGTGAGAATTGCAAAGTAATATAATAATTTCACTCTTGCTCTGTTCACTAACAAAGAGTTCATATTCAGGCTTCAAGTCTGTACAGTATCCAGTCACTCAAGCATTTATTTTTCATCCAGTATGTGTGCTTGTGAATACCTGAAAGCAGCGGAATTTCACTTTCATTTATTGTGTAATTGGATCCCACATAATAGCATTTTCCATAGTATCATTTGACTTCCCTTGTATGTCATATGATAACATGGAAAATGTACATGCACACTTACACACACACACACACACACACTACTATTCCTAAATTGCCACCTCTGATTTCTTTACCTGCTTTATATCCAGTAAGACCATCAGCAAAAAATTGTCATCAGATCTCAAACACGCACACGCAGGTACACTGAACCTTGAATATGTAGAGCACATGTTTATGAGCTCAGTGTTGTTTGCTCAGCAGTGTGCTTTGTCTTGATCAGATCAGTATGATAGTCATGATGAGAGGGATGATGATGGTGAAGGAGAGTCAGTGGAGGAACATAAGAGCGTCATTATGCATCTGCTTTCACAAGTCCGATTGGGAATGGACCTCACCAAGGTAACTCCTGATTTTACTTCTGTCTTCTTACTGCTCTTTTTCCTTTTCCTGTCCTCTGTATGAACATGTTACTTGTCTTTTCTAGGTGGTTTTACCTACGTTCATCTTGGAGAGAAGGTCGCTGTTGGAGATGTATGCAGACTTCTTTGCACATCCTGATTTGTTCGTCAGGTAAAGTGTTTTGTTGTGCATTACATCAATGTACACACCTGGAGGTAAAGACAACGTTGAAATGGATTTCTAAAATATGCTGGGTAAAAGAGATCTCTGATGTAGAGCAAAGATGTTGCTAACATATTTTAGATAAGGGGTTCTCAAATTTATTTCAGTACATTTATTTAAATATGGTATAAGCAGTGATGTTGCTTTCTATTCATATACAGAGGCAGTGCATTTAATTAAACTTGTTCCATCGACTAGGAAAAAACAAATAAAACACCCCATCAACTCAAAACACACGCACACAATCACAGACCTCTTTGCTTAAATTCATGCCTGATGTGCTCTTGTGTGTGACTGGTTGAATCTCATGCTGGTGTGATCTTATGTTTTGTTCTATCAACACTTAGCATTGCAGAGCAGGCAGAGCCTCGGGAACGCATGGTGCAGGTGGTGAGGTGGTATCTCTCAGCTTTTCACGCTGGCCGGAAAGGATCCGTGGCTAAGAAGCCGTACAACCCCATCTTGGGAGAGGTATTCTACTGCCACTGGGACCTTCCTTCAGAAACAGAGGAGCCTGCTCCTGGGGTATGTGTGAGATGAAATATGTTTTAAAAAATGCACCATTTTGTGTTATGATTTAGCATGATTTGTTCTATACAGCAAATGCATAAAACTTGAAGGAATATAAAACTATTGGACTTGAAAGATGCACCTGTTTCCATTTGATTACCTTTGTGTTTTGGGTAAATTAACACCCAAGGGTGTATATGCTCCCATGGGCATTTGGAGATCAGGATTGTACAGTGTTGTACTGTAAATTAAAGCTATATCCTGCCAAATCACCATAGCAAGATTTATTGGTTCAGCTTAGCAGCAATAATCTGTTGCGCTACCTCTTAACAACATGTGAACGCAACATGACACTTTAAATAGTGGCTTTTGTCAAACAGACATGTGTGCTTTTTGGACAGGAGCCTGTGTCAGAAGGGCCAGTGCCACATTGTAGCCGGGGCAGTGTGTCATTCGTAGCAGAGCAGGTTTCTCACCACCCACCAAGTAAGTGCTACATATTTATTTAAACCCACAAACCAACTTAATAAAAACAAACAAGCTAGCAAACCACTGAATTATTAACCGCTATGAGAATAGCTCTTGAATTGGATGCAAGAAATGTTTTTAAAATGTGTATATTTTGTACAATGTGTCCAAAAACATGTTACATTAAATATTGATATAATCCTAACCACATGAATGTACATTTTATAGTAATAAGGAGAACCAAAAAGAAAAAGAACAATTGGTTAAGAGAAAGCATTAAGTATTAATGCCCTGCTCATTACATGACTTCAAGCATATTGATAATTGGATGTTTAGTGGGTGTAGTTGATATTAAATGGAAGGATCAGTATTATGAGGATAGATAGTAATTCCTGCACTCAGTAAATTGTGAACAGTCATTTAGGTTTAGGGACTGTAAACCTCTTGTATCAAACTAAATCACAAGAACAGGTGTTTTGTCTCTTGAATAGTCTTCTGAAGTTATTTCTGGCTTAACTGTTGCAGTATCTGCCTTCTACGCTGAGTGTATAAGCAAGAAAATCCAGTTCAATGCACACATTTGGACCAAATCTAAGTTCCTTGGAATGTCCATCGGTGTGCACAATATTGGCCAAGGTAGGCAAAGACGTACACAGTGAGTATCAGTGTTCAGGTATAACGGTTATAATGTGTCTTATACTGCTCTTTTTTGTGTGTGCTGCAGGCTGTGTGTCTTGTCTAGAGCATGATGAACACTACATTCTGACTTTCCCTAATGGCTATGGCAGGTGAGGTTAAACCTTTTGTCTATTTTGTCCTCTCCTCGCATGAAGCATGTCCGGTGTTTTGTGTCTCAGTGGGATGTTGGCTTTCATTATCCTGCATGTGTCCTTGCAGGTCGATCCTGACCGTTCCATGGGTGGAATTAGGTGGAGAGTGCAATATTTCCTGCTCCAAAACTGGCTACAGTGCCAACATAGTGTTCCACACCAAACCCTTTTATGGGGGAAAGAAGCACAGGATAACGGCAGACATTTTGTGAGTCAATATTAGAGGGTGCATTAATTGAAGAATGTGCTTCAAATGAATATTTATCTTTGTGATCATGGTACAAAAGGTTTATGTTTACTGTATGACATGTTCACTCCCTTGCAGTGGCCCCAATGATAAGAAATCGTTCTGCTCCATTGAAGGGGAATGGAATGGAGTGATGTATGCAAAATGGGCTTCTGGGGTAAGTCCGATGTCCGAATAACACCATTGAGTAAATACAAGTAAAACTTCTGACTGTAATATTAAAAGACTTTTCGACTGTTTCAGAAACCGCTGATCTCCTGGGATTTTCACATACAACAGTATATAGAATTCACATAGAACCCAAAAAAATAACATACTGTGTGTTAAGGGTTGCAGGGGCGGTCTGCAGGCCGAAACATCTTGTTGACGAAAGAGATCAGAGGAGAATGAACTGAGGCTATCAGTGATACAGACTCACCCAAACTTGGACAGTTGTAAAATTCTTTAAAAAGTCCTTTTTTTTTTTTTTTTTTTTTTTTTTTTTTTTTTTTTTTTTTTTTTTTTTTATATATATATATATATAAACACATTTGTCCATTTTGGTAGTGTCTTTGTTCATGATAACTTCAGATTCTTGTTCTTGGCTAACAGGAGTGGACCTGATGTAGTCTTTTGTTGTTGTAGCCCATCCACCTCAAGGTTCCATGTTTCTTGCATGTTGAGATTGTAAAGAATGATTATTAGTTCTTGCATCCTTCCTGGCAGCTCAAATTATTCTGGCCATTTTCCTCTGACCGCTCTTATCAATAAGGCATTTCCACCCACAGAACTGTGACTCACTCGTTGTCTCACCATTCTGTGTAAACTCTGGAACCTGTTGTGTGTGAAAATCCCAGGAGCTCAGCAGTTTGTGAAATATTCAAACCAACCACCATGCCACAGATAAAGGTCCAGAGATCATGCTTTTCCCCCATTCTGATGTTTGATGTGATCATTACCAGAAGCTCTAGACCTATATCTGCATGATTTTATCCACTGTCCTTTTGCTGCTCCATTATTGTATGCTTTATGTGCTTTTTGTGTCTTAGGAAAACTCGGTGTTTATTGACACAAGGAAACTCAGCATTATTAAAAAGAAGGTGCGGAAGTTGGAGGATCAGTTAGAATATGAATCAAGGCAGTGAGTATCTTGCCTGAGGCACAGAGGCAGCATTATTATTTCTGCTGTAATATTCTCTCCCCAGTCTTATTTTATTTGCAAAGATGTTTATCTATTTGTACAAAAAAATAATTTGCCAATTCCCACCCACTAATTTGTGTACTGCATCACAGCACAGTTGGGGGAGAGCACTGCGCTCTCTTCTGCATACATGACTTCACAAAGCCCATGCTTTGCTAGTGTCACTCTTTTCACTTTTCACACAATTTCACTTTTGTTGAATATTGTTCTATTTGTCCGCTTCATGATGTATGCTGGTAAAAATAAGCTGATATTATGGCTGCTTCTCTTCCGATTATCTGTAATGCCTGCTGTTTTTCTTTTGGCCTGTCAGGCTGTGGAAAGATGTGACGTTGAACCTGAAGCTCAAAGACATTGATGCTGCCACAGATGCCAAGCACCGTCTGGAGGAGAAACAGCGGGCCGAGGCCAGGGAGAGGAAGGAGCAGGAGATTCAGTGGGAGACTAGAGTGAGTTTGCATCCGGTCTCTCAGCATATGATTTCAGTTTGCTTTATGTTCTTGTTGTTTGTACTGCATGTAATATCCCCTTTTAAGGGACTGTTTCTGAAAGAAAAAAAAAACACCTCTGTGTCTCTCTTCGTCTGATGTTAGCTTGTTTTCCTTTCTTGTAGCTGTTTCATGAGGATGGCGAGTGCTGGGTTTACGATGAACCTCTTCTGAAGAGAGTGGCCTCACTACGACACTAGTACAACCTCTCTGAAGCAACCGAGTCTAAGAAAAGAACTCTTTTACAATGCACCAATCATGTGAAGCCTTGGAATGACTGATGAATGAACAATTAAACAGCTTTGCATTTTGGAAATGAATGATAAGAACTAGACTCTATACAAGTAAATATCAACAAAAAAAAATACTCCTTTCTCGCCAACTGCACCACTTCCACGCTCCACTGCTCCTTTAAGATGGAAAAATCCCACACCACAGAAATACACTGAGGTAGTTAATGGCTCCTTAACAAGCCAAATGAACGCTCTGGTTATGACAGGGTGGGTCATTCCCACAGGCATGTTGCCTCCCACTGCGGGGCAAAAGGGGTTGTAATCGAACTAATTGAAAGCAGCGTTCTGTATCTCAGGGAATCAGGTGACTGAGGAATGAAGGCTGTATCTCCTGATGTTTTAAAAGCCTTAGGTGGAACTACAACATGGAAGAACTTGACTCGCCTACAGCTAGCTACAGATATTTATATATACATATATAGAACTTACAATTATATATTATATAATGTCCTTTTTTGCCTTTTTGTTCATCTGCAATAGTAATGGTTTGAAAGTATGAACTTGAAAATGTCAGCATAACAACAGCCATTCCATTTACTTCCTCTTTGTCAATCATTAAATAGAAGAAAACACCATGCTCTTCTTCTTTTGAAAGGTTTTGCATTACATCATGTGTAGCTACAAATCAGGACCATTTAAGGAAACAAAAAATTAAAATGAGGAACAGGTTGCACCTGAAGGAACTCAGTTTGATAGACGATCATGCTAAAAGTCCATTCCAATTCAAGTACTCTTTGTTTTGAATGTATAGGATAGTTGTTTTAAAATTAGCACTGTCCAATGGAAGTATGAACGCATAATTATGCAACATATGCAGGGTATGCCATGTAAGTCAAAAGTCATCTTTTAATGCCCTTAATGAGCATCTTTAATTCTCTCTCACACACACACTCTCACCCCCACCCTTACCTTCACTCTCCTCTAGATTTGCCTTTTTTATTCTCTCTATATTATAATTAAAACAGATGTTATCAAATGCCTAAAATATATTGATTGCCTAAAAAGGCCTAATCTGTTATGGAAATGTTTGTAATTGAATTTATTGTCATCAGAAGGATTCCATGGGCATAATGTGAGTCTAAAAGTAAAGCTATGCTGTAGTTAAACTATTAGGATCCACATTTTGACTGAGATTATTTAGAACTTTGCACTGTTAGTGATTTCATGGGCAGAATGGTGTTGAAGGATTCATCATTTTCAACAAGTATAGTGAATCAAGGTGGGCAAGAAATGGATTATTAAAAGAACATTTTATGTTTGTAAATTGAAACCGAGGCCTTGCCATATACATACATTTCACTGTAATGCAGTGTTGCTTTGCAAAAGCAATCTAAACTGTTTTCCTCTCATTTGACATAGCCACTGATTGTACCAGATTTTCATGTTTAATGATGCAAAATATTAAATCTCAATGAGACCAGCTTGAGTCTTGAATTTTTCCCCAAGTATACGTTACACATAAAGCTGCATAGAACATATAAGACCGAGTTATATGTTAGCTATAAAACTATTAAAAAAAAAAAAAAAAAAGAACAGCAGCTTGACCTTAACTTATGGAACTGCTCGTATACTACATGTAGTTTCGTTGACTCGAAACTCATTCGACTCAATCAATCGAATCAATCGACTCATTGATTCGGTTCGCGTGTCTGAACTGCCTTAATATATGAAAACATTCCAAGTTTGTGTGTAACTGAGTAAAAGCACACCATGAGGCAGTGAATGTCAGGATAGTCTTCCAATTTGAATTTTACTTTTAGTGAATAGCATGCAAAGTAGCACAATATTATTGGTACAGAAATGCGTAGTGCATTGGGGAAAGCCTATGCATCACCTTACTGATTTTATATTTGATTTTATACTGCTAGTTATAGCGCTAGTTTGTTGATTTTGTAATGGTGAATAAAATTAATTACAATAAATTTCATAAAAACTGGCAAACAGTCGTTGGCAGCCATAAGAATCAACTCATAGTTAAGCTGAGTCACTTGGTCCGGTTCACACTGAAAAGCTGGACTGTATTTTGCTACAAAACGGCACTGCTCTCTAGTGTCTGTAGTTTGTACTGCTAAAGCCAAGGCGCCATTTTAAAACTTCCCACAAATCATTGCGGCATGTAGTATAAATGCTTGCGTGCCCTTTTTCGCGGCCTCATTTCCTCATGGTGTGCGATGGAAGGTTAGTGTTCATTTTTGTCCAAATACACATGTCTCGAAATAGTCTTGCTTTTGTTGAAGTGTGTATTTAAATAGTTATGTAGTTGATGTTTCTGAAATACAGTGTCTTGTACGAGTGCTTTTTTTTATTTTATTTTTTTTTAAAGCACTTGTGGTTTTCCTAGCCTGTTAGTTTAGCCCTTAGCTGCACATGAGCTTAGCTCTTAAATCTGTTCTGCCATTCAGTCATATAAGGCTGTGCTGTAATTATGGACGCATATGTAAATAAATGAATGTATATAAATGTTTATGCAGATTTTTTGCGCTTTGATTTAAACTGACTCGGGGATTATTCGCCATGCTTCTTTCAGCTAGCTAGCTAGCACGCTCAATATCTTTGTGTGCCCCTGATTAGGTTTAAAGCAAGCTGTGTATTTAAGTTCTTTGTGTGCATATGATGAAAATTATGTTGGTAGGGACATCTGAGAAAATCTGATGAATGCCAACATTTCTGATATGTCCTTATTGGACTCTTCTCTGTTCACTTCCTGTATCCCACGTGGCAGCCATGCAGCTCTGATTAACCTTTTGCCTTTCTTCTGCAGGAGTTGCTGGCTTCAGTATTCCGTCTTGGCCTTTCCTGCTACTGGTAAGTTCACATCCACTGTTGCTATTCATCAGCCGTAAATGCGGCATATAGCATCCCTGAAAGGTTTTAAAGCAGCGCACAATCATTGCCCAAGCCTGTGATGAAGAACAATGAGTAAGAGTAGTGGACAGAAGTGGTTTCTGAAAAATACATTTCTGAGGCTTACGTTTGGTTTGCTTAGTGTTGCTCCTCATGTTGCAAAGATTAATTGTTGGTGTATTTCCTTATTACAGCATGTAGAAAGAATGGACTGCTGTAAATTAAGGTATGTACTTTTAAAGATTCACTCATTTAGGCTATGTCTACACTAATCCTGGATATGTGAAAACGGCGTTCTCGTTTAAAAACGCTCTGTCATGTTAGTGTTTTCAGTTGTTTCCCAAAAGTTGGTCATCCACACTGAAATGTCAAAACACTTGTCCCTGTACTGCACATGAGTAAACTGCAAGACGCTTTGACCTGTTCCTATTTATACGCTTTGGAGAGTGTTTTCAAAAAGATACTTTTTCATTGTGGACAGAAGGCCAAACTGGGTAGAAAAATGTGCGTTTTTAAACGAAAATGTCTTGGTGTGGACATGGCCTTATTGCCTGTGATGAGTAAAATGAATGAATAAGAGTAGTGGACAGAAGTGATTTCTGAGAACTTAAATCTGAGGCAACTTTATCATTTTTCTCTTTTGATTAACATGTGCAGGAAAGCTTAATCTGGTTCTTTCTTCTTGCAGTGGCTGATAGACGTATGCTGTACTTGTGTTCAGGTATATGTTGTGCCTTTGTGATTTACTTGTAATGTGTGCTCAATGATGACCCTATTTGCTACTCTTGATCAAGACTGATGAAATTGCAACCACCATATACTTAATCTGAGGCACAGTCTTGTTACTGTAGTTTTCTTGGTGTATTTCTTGAAATAACTTTTTCCTTTTTTTTTTTTCTCCCTTAGAATGACTTAACTTTAGGATGTTGGATTGCTGAAATGGACATGGTAAGCTTTTGGAAATTTGATGAAATGCTGAGTTTACTATTTGCTGTTTATGATGATTGTTGTTAATACAATGGGAATCTCTCTGAATAAGAGTGAAAGATGCATTTTTACTGAAACAGTAGCATGTCACAATATTGTCACTCATTTTTTGTAGGCACATTGTAACAAGTGTGTTCTCTCCCAAGGGCTCCTACTGTGTCAAGTGCATGATGTGGGCCAGTGACGTCGGCTTAATGGTAATTTTCTTTTCAATTTTCTCTGTACTAAAGTGTCATTTTGATGCAAATGATGAATGCATAGTTCAGCAGAATCTCCATGTAGAACCATATGCAATGTCTTTCGCTCCTAGCTGATGCATTAGTTCTTCCCTAATAGTTTAATGTAGAGTAACTGCACTGTTTAATTCTTATTTTTTTTGCAGTGACACAGCTGCTAAGGAACGCATGATACGGTGAGTTTAAACATCAAAATTTCAGTTATATAACACGATACAAATGATGACTGCATAGTTCAGCAGAACCTCCATGTAGAACCATATGCAATGTCTTTCGCTCCTAGCTGATGTATCAAGTAAAGATGGAGTGTGTGTGATCACTGCTTTTACTTGCTCTTAACCTAAAAATCTTTTTGCATCCTCTAGATGGTGTAGATGATGGCGACCATGCCTTTGGATGCCTTATGCCAGGTATGTAATCATTTGGTTGTATGATCTTTTTAGCTGTGATCTGGAGAGGATGATCATGAATCAGGTCTCTGATCTTTTTGAGGACTCCCAAATCTTTTAATGACTGATCTAGATTTAGATGTCTCAGTATTCCACAGCTGCAGTGGTCTTGCTCTAATCATGTTTCATCTTTCTCTTAGGGTGTTGCTGTCTACATGATGAATTGGTGAGTTTTAATACTGACTGTGCCTTTATTACCACACTTGACCAGTGGGATGATTTTAATATCCATTGACTTTCCCATGGAGATTGGCTATTAGCTCTGTCTGATATGGTTCTTTTGGTTAGCCTTTAGACCTCATGGGTCATTTTCTGTTCTAACAGGAGTCTACTCATTGACAGGTGATCTTTGCATCCTAAAGAGCCCTTTTAAAGCATGCTTGTCTCACCAGGTTTGTATACTTATTAAATTATTAGCCCACAATTGGGGTTCAGTGATGTTTTACAAATGTCTGACCTGAACACAAATGTGGACAGTCTCTTACTGATGAACCCATGTTTCTATTCTCTGTAAGCTGTCCTGATTTACCCTGACTAACTGTAAACATCATTTACATGCAGAATGAATTGGAGTTCCTTGGATAAGTTGACTGACTGGCAGTAGTGTTCAGGTAAGGAGTGCTGATGGCTTGTAAATTGTTAACCTGCAACCTGTGATGAAGAGATTCTGCCAAATGAATCTGCTGATTATACCCCTTTCCGTTCCATTCATTTCTGAGGTTGCAGTGACTGCTTGCTTTTTTTCTTTTTTAACTAGTCAAATTCTTGATGGCTTATTTTTTTGCCTTTTTCCCTCCACCCAGCAGTGCCATCAACCCAAGCCTTCAGTGTTGACTACCTGAACATCAGGATTTGAAGTGAGATCCAATACATCAAACAAAACCTTAAATTGATAACTGTATTTTAAAATGTGTGGAAATAAACTTTGACGTGAAAGTGCTGTTTCTCCTTTTTTGTAATGTGTCAAGGGCCCCTTAAATATGGTTTTTAAACCGGTTATCCTACAGGACTGGTCATTGCGTTTATTCTTGTGAATGCATACCTCCTTGTACTGTACTGATGCAATACTGGTATCTTTATAATTGACCAAGGTGGGAGTTGATAAATACTGTATAAATCTAATAATTTTAGTTAGAAATATGGTGTTAAATTAAGGCTTAAGTTTGGTGTGCAAGAGTTGCTTTTAAATGCCTTGAATGAATGGCTGCCATTTTTGTTCAAGTTTGAAATTATTTTTCAATGTAAAACTGGAAAATGATCCTGAGTGACATTTGGCAAGCAGGAGGTTTAACTTTTTACGTTGGTGCAGTAAAATAAACAGCAAAGATGGGTTTTCATTTGTAGCTAGTTATTAAAAAGATGAAACTTGGTTTGTTTAAACGGTGTGTGTATAGTAGCAACCTCCGCGAAATCCGGGTTTTGGCGAAGTTGCCGGGGCTACCGGAAATGACGTCATTCTTCCACGGCAACCCGTCCTGGGTAAATGTTGATGGTACGTTTTTACGTCCGTGGTAGGCTGTCAGGAGATCTGAATGGGAACAGAAAGGAGGAATATTTCCAATTCACGGCACAGACGGCATTCCTATCGGACCTGATGATTGTTTTAGCCTTTTTATCCGCGCTTTTGACGGTGCCCGTTGAAGCGGATTTGTTTCACTTTGACAGCATCTCAAATGTCTCAACCTATTACTTCAACTACCTCTACTGCCATGTTTGGGAAGGGGAATGTCAACCGAACCAGGACGATGCGACCCAACAAGGTAGCGAAAGAGGGTCTGAAAGGCCGTGTTTTAGTCCGGGTTTTGTTGTTTTTAGTCTAATTGCGGATGTGCCAAACAGCTGCGCTAACAACAAATCCATTGCTTTCGTTTAGGAAGCGCACTGTGCTGTCGGCATCTTTAGGTTTATTTGTAGAATAATCTGCTCACCCAGCCTCAGTCATAATCATTCAATACTGAAATGAGATTTCCATGTTTTCTGCTCAGTGCCTACAGGGAACATGTGGTCGTGGCTTTCTCAGGATTATAAAGGCATGTTGAGCAGTTGGTACTGCAGCATTGGGCAATGCTGTGATTCAGGAGACTGCCGAATTACCAACAACATCACAGGTATGATGTTCAGTAGCACTTCATATATTTTTCAGACATTTGTATATGAAGGCGTATCCTCAGTTAATTAATTTTCAGTTAAATGTATGGGTTTCAGATATATATTGAAATATACACCGACCAGGCAATCTAGCCATGGGGGTCACAGTCCAGTGACTTCTGCGCCGGTCCCAAGCCCGGATAAATAGAGAGGGTTGCGTCAGGAAGGGCATCCGGCGTAAAACATTGCCAAATTTAACCATGTGAATCGTCAGTACGAATTTCATACCGGATCGGTCGAGACCCGGGTTAACAACGACCGCCGTCGGCGCCGTTGACTTACAGGGCGCCGGTGTAAATTGGGCTACTGTTGGTCGAAGAAGTAGAGGAGGGATGAGAGGAAAGGTAAGAGTGTAGGACTGAGAATAGGAACTCTGAATGTTGGTACTATGACAGGGAAAGGTAGAGAGCTGGCTGATGTGATGGAGAGAAGGAAGGTGGATATACTGTGTGTACAGGAGACCAGGTGGAAGGGTAGCAAGGCTCGTAGTATAGGAGCAGGATTCAAGCTGTTTTATTATGGTGTGGATAGTAAGAGAAATGGGGTAGGTGTGGTCCTGAAGGAGGAGTTTGTGAGGAATGTTCTGGAGGTGAAGAGAGTGTCAGACAGGGTGATGAGTCTGAAGTTAGAGATTGAAGGGGTGATGTTGAATGTTGTTAGTGGTTATGCCCCACAGGTAGGTTGTGAGTTGGAGGAGAAAGAGAGATTCTGGAGTGAATTAGATGAGGTGATAGAGAGTATTCCCACGGGTGAGAGAGTGGTGATAGGAGAGGATTTTAATGGACATGTTGGCGAGGGGAACACAGGTGATGAGGAGGTGATGGGCAAGTTTGGAGTTAAGGAAAGGAACCTTGAAGGACAGATGGTAGTGAACTTTGCTAAGAGGATGGACATGGCTGTGGTTAACACTTATTTTCAGAAGAGGGAGGAGCATAGAGTGACTTACAAGAGTGGAGGTAGGAGAACACAGGTAGACTACATTCTATGTAGAAGAGGCAATCTGAAAGAGATTAGTGACTGTAAAGTGGTAGTGGGAGAGAGTGTAGCCAGACAGCATAGGATGGTGGTGTGTAGGATGACTCTGATGGTCTGTAAGAAGAAGAGGTCAGAGATAGAGAAGAAAACCAAGTGGTGGAAGCTGAAAAAGGAGGAATGTTGTGAGGAATTTAGACAGAAGTTGAGGCAGGCTCTGGGTGGTCAGGTAGTGCTGCCAGATGACTGGGAAACTACAGTAGAAGTGATCAGGGAGACAGGGAGAAAGGTGCTGGGTGTGTCATCTGGAAGGAGGAAAGAAGATAAGGAGACTTGGTGGTGGAATGAGGAAGTTCAGGATAGTATCCAGAGGAAGAGGTTAGCCAAGAAGAAGTGGGACATGGACAGGACTGAAGAGAATAGACAGGAATACAAGGAGTTACAGCGCAGAGTGAAGAGGGAGGTGTCTAAGGCCAAGCAGAAGGCATATGACGAGTTGTACACTAGGTTAGACACTAGAGAAGGAGAGAAGGACTTGTACAGGTTAGCTAGGCAGAGGGATCGAGATGGGAAGGATGTGCAGCAAGTTAGAGTTATTAAGGATAGAGATGGAAGGGTGCTCACAAGTGAGGAGAGTGTACAGAGGAGATGGAAGGAGTACTTTGAGAAGCTGATGAATGAGGAAAATGAGAGGGAAAAAAGAGTAGAAGGGGTGAACTCTGTGGAACAGAAAGTAGATAAGATTAGAAAGGATGAAGTCAGGAAGGCTTTGAAGAGGATGAAAAGTGGAAAGGCAGTTGGTCCTGACGACATCCCGGTGGAGGTCTGGAAGTGTCTGGGAGAGTCAGCAGTGGAATTTTTAACTAGTTTGTTCAACAGGGTTTTAGAGAGTGAGAGGATGCCTGAGGAATGGAGAAGAAGTGTGTTAGTGCCGATCTTTAAGAATAAGGGTGACGTGCAGAGTTGCAGCAACTATAGGGGGATAAAGTTGATGAGCCATACAATGAAGTTATGGGAAAGAGTAGTGGAAGCTAGGTTAAGGAAGGTAGTGGAAGTTTGTGAGCAGCAGTATGGCTTCATGCCCAGAAAGAGCACAACAGATGCAATTTTTGCTCTGAGAATTTTGATGAAGTATAGGGATGGTCAGAGGGAGTTGCACTGTGTGTTTGTAGACTTGGAGAAAGCGTATGACAGGGTGCCAAGAGAAGAGCTGTGGTACTGTATGAGGAAGTCAGGAGTAGCAGAGAAGTATGTCAGAGTGGTGCAGGACATGTATGAGAGGAGCAGGACAGTGATGAGGTGTGCTGTAGGTCAGACAGAGGAGTTCAATGTGAAGGTGGGACTGCATCAGGGATCGGCTCTGAGCCCCTTCCTGTTTGCTATAGTGATGGACCAGTTGTCAGAGGAGGTCAGACAGGAGTCTCCTTGGACGATGATGTTTGCAGATGATATTGTGATCTGTAGTGAGAGCAGGGAGCAGGTGGAGGAAAGCCTGGAGAGGTGGAGGTTTGCGCTGGAGAGAAGAGGAATGAAAGTCAGTCGTAGTAAGACTGAGTACATGTGTGTGAATGAAAGGGAGGGAAGTGGAACAGTAAGGTTACAGGGTGAAGAGGTGAAGGTACAGGAGTTTAAGTACTTGGGGTCAACAGTCCAGAGTAATGGAGAGTGTGGGAAAGAGGTAAAGAAGCGAGTGCAGGCAGGTTGGAATGGGTGGAGAAAGGTGTCGGGAGTTCTGTGTGATAGGAAAATATCAGCGAGAATCAAGGGGAAGGTGTACAGGACAGTGGTGAGACCGGCCATGCTGTATGGTTTAGAGACAGTGTCACTGAAGAAGAGACAGGAGTCAGAGCTAGAGGTAGCTGAGCTGAAGATGTTGAGGTTCTCTTTGGGAGTGACAAGATTGGACAGGATTAGGAACGAGTACATCAGAGGGACAGCTCATGTTGGACGTTTGGTGGACAAAGTTAGGGAGGCCAGATTAAGATGGTTTGGACATGTTCAGAGGAGGGAGAGTGAGTATATTGGTAGGAGAATGTTGGACATGGAGCTGCCAGCCAGGAGGCAAAGAGGAAGGCCAAAGAGGAGGTATATGGATGTAATTAATGAGGATATGAAGCTAGTGGGTGCAAGTGTTGAGGATGCAGAAGATAGGGATAGGTGGAGAGAGATGATTCGCTGTGGCGACCCCTGAAGGGAAAAGCCGAAAGAAGAAGAAGAAGATACACCGACCAGGCATAACATTATGACCACCTGCCTAATATTCTGTTGGTCCCCCTTTTGCTGCCAAAACAGCCTGTGTATTCTGACACATTTCTATCAGAACCAGCATTAACCTCTTAAGCAATTTGAGCAACAGTAGCTCGTCTGCTGGCGCGGATCACACGGGCCAGCCTTCACTTTCCACCTGCATCAATGAGCCTTGGCCGCCCATGACCCTGTCGCTGGTTCACCACTGTTCCTTCCTTGGACCACTTTTGATAGATACTGACCACTGCAGATCTGGAACAACCCACTTGAGCTGCACTCATCCTTATGCTTGCCCATTTTTCCTGCTTCTAACACATCAACTTTGAGGACAAAATGACCTTAAAAAGTTATAGCCTGGTTGCATAAGTATGCACACCCCTAATCTAATACTTTCTTGAAGCACCTTTTGATTTTATTATACTGCTCAGTTTTTAGGAGGAAGGAGTCTTTTAGCATGGCACATCTTGAGTTGACAATATTTTCTTGCAAAAACATTCTAGATCCATCAAATTGTAAGGGCATCTTACAAATTTTTAGTTGGATTCAGGTCTGGTGTCTGGTCAGGTTATACTTTGGGTTACTGTTATACTGAAAGTGAAACTGAGAAGATGTGAAGAAAATCCCATAGTAACAGCTGATCTTTATTTGGGGTTTGGGGTTAGTCAGAATAACTAGTCCGAATAAAATTTGTGACAGCTCTATGATAATTACTTTTGTACGTGAGATTGAAAGATTTGTTCATCCTGAACAGTCACATCCCCAATGATGGGGTTTGCACACACTTAGTTTACAATACGTGGTTAAGGCTCTGAGTCGAGGATCAGGGTTCAAGCCCCAGCATCACCATGCTCCACTGTTGCGCAGTTGAGCAAGGCCCTTAATCCTCTCTGCTCTAGGGGCACTGTATCATAGCTGCCCCTGCTCTCTGACCCCAACTTTCTCAGCTGGAATATACAAAGAAAAGAATTCCACTAAGCTGTAATGTATATGTGGTGGTGATAAAGGCTTTGTCCCCTTAGTTCTTCTTATTGTAAAAAATTTTTATTTTTCCTATTTTCCCCTAAAATGTTTTTTTGTTTTTCACTTAATTCCAATATGTTGTAGTTTCCCAGTGAGTGAGGAAAAAAGCATTTAATCTTTTTTTTTTTTCTTCCTGGAAATCTGCAATTAGGTCTAGAGCGGGATCTACAGCTGAAACTTCATGGGCAGCACTTGGCACAGTCCGTGGTCCTGAAGGCAATTCAAGGCTTCATTAATAACCCTGATTCCAACAAGCCCCTGACTCTGTCGTTCCATGGTTGGTCAGGCACTGGCAAAAACTTTGTGGCTCGGTTGGTAGCTGATAACCTTTATCGTGACGGAGTGAAGAGTGAGTGTGTGCGTCTATTCATTGCTCCATTCCACTTCCCACATGCAAGACTGTTGGACATCTACAAGGTGAACCATTCTCACAATGTCTTTATGCAAACTTTACTGTTTACTTTTGGTTAATCTACCTCCACAGACTGTGAACTGCTTAGGTATTAGGGAGTTCTGTTCACTGAGACAGAGAGCTGTAATGTGTGTGAGGAAGGCATGCAGTGTAAAACCCCATGATCTGTGCTGTACGGTTTACACTTTTGATCGTGCTTCTGTCAAAGAGAGAACAACCAGGGTGGCATATTTGGTGGTGGTATATAGATTTGGCCAGTAACTGAAGATTGAAGCGATTATGCTAATGCAGGCTGTAAAATGGCCCAGTGTTCTGCAGATCCCTTGTAAACCTGACTAGGATAATGAGATGAAATCATGAATGAAAGAAGAATATGTTAGATGCAGATAATAGCTCATAAAGACTTTACTTTTTTCTTTTTTTTATAGATTGTAGCATTTTTGTTATGCTTTTAGTGTATATGTTTTTTACAATTTTGAAAATTTTTGAAATATATATCTTATGCATTATGTATTTTAACAACTGTGTTGTTACATTATAAAAACTGTTATTCATTTTATTCATTATGTGATTTTAGGGCCAGCTGAGGGAGGCTATTAGAGACATGGTCCTCCGTTGTCCACAAACACTCTTCATTTTTGACGAGGCAGAGAAACTGCACCCTGGGCTTATTGATGCCATTAAGCCCTATATGGATCACTATGATAATGTGGATGGTGTTAGCTACAGAAGAGCCATATTCCTGTTCCTCAGGTTGGTGTGTCCTTATAAAGTTTAACTATATGGATTTGGAAAAAAAAAAAAAAGCCGGAAGGAGCTATTACAGCGTATGATTTATATTAGTGTCTTCGGTGGTATATTTTATAGAGAGATTTCAGTAGTGCTGCTTATATGAAAGGAGTGTTGAGCAGTATAATGTCTTAAGCCTGAGTGAAGTGTTTTAGAAAAATACTAGTCAAATAGGCTAAAAGTGCAAACTACTACCAAGCACTACCAGGGAATGTTTGCATCCTTTTTGGTTTATGGGTTAATAAATGTAAAGTACACTTCTAAGGGTAGTGGTTAATTCTCATGCATGTATGGTCTATTTAATTCTCTGAGCAAGAATTAGATTTTTTCTTAAACACTGTGTTGTTTTAAAGCATACGATAAAGAAACTTCAACTTATTTTAATGGTGCATAATTACTAGTTTTATCAGTTGAATGGAAAGAGTTATAATCTTATAAACCTAAAGAAGAGTATTAAAATGGTTAGTCCCAAAACATCCAAGCAAGCAAACAAACAATTCAGAACTGGAAGAAACAAAGACATAAAAACACAACCAAAAAAGTAAGGGTGTACATCTTTTTACATTCAATTCCATTAAAATGTTTCATTCTGTATCTTTAGTAATATTGGTGGCGCAGCTATTAATGATGTAGCACTGGACTTTTGGCATTCGGGGCAGAACCGGGAGGATATTGGTATGGAAGATCTGGAACATCGACTGCGAGCAGAATCTATGGAGGCTGAAGGCAAGTGCTCTTGCAATTAATACATATAACCTGACTGACAGTGATTACTTGATGCATTTAGTCCATTAATATTAAAAATAGGCTTCTGTAAGCCTCAACTGAACTGATAAATTATTAGCAAAAATGATGTGCTAATAATCTCTCTCTCTCTCTCTCTCTCTCTCTCTCTCTCTCTCTCTCTCTCTCTCTCTCTCTCTCTCTCTAGGAGGATTTGCCCAGAGTGAGCTCATGTCAGGGCACCTGATTGACTTCTTTGTGCCATTCTTGCCTCTTGAATATCGCCATGTTAAACTGTGTGCTCGGGACGCGTTTGTTATCCGTGGTGTGGAGCCTCATGAGGCAACTCTGGACGAGGTGGCTAAAGCCATGCTGTATGTACCTAAAGAAGAGAAACTCTTTTCTGCACAGGGTTGCAAATCTATCCCACAACGAATCAACTTCTTTTTACCTTAATATTAATACAATAACACAATCCCACTGAGCCTACATGAACTAGTTAATGCATACGTAAAAGCAAAGCTAAAATATGACTGTTACCAGATTTTTACATGCCACTACACAGGTCCAGGGTTCCCAGGCTGATCCTGAGCTTGGGTTACTATCTATGTGGAGGTTCTCATGTTCTCAGGATGTTCATATAGATTTCTTCCCTCCATCTGAAGACCTGCTGGCAGTTTGATTGGCTATGATAATTTGCTTGTTGGCATGGATCACTGGTGTCCCCATCCATGACAAATTCCCTCCTCATGTCCAGTGTTCCCAGGATAGGCTCCAAATCCACCATGACCATGACCAGGATAAAGCTGTTACTGCAGGTGAAAGTTTCAGTGAACATGTAACATGAACATAATTCGAACCAGAGCTGACTGTATAGTGAGTTAGAAAATGGAGAGCTGTTACTTGACCCCATTGAACCAAAGTTTTTTCATCCTGTCCATTTTTTTCCTATTTGTATCAGTCTGATAGAGCTTTTCCACTGGACAGTGCTGTATAGTTAATAATTAGATCTTGTACTCTGGTCAGGTAGCTGTGCCCACACAAATTTGATCTTAAATAGTTGTACGTAAAAATTTACATGTAAAGGTAAAAAACAAAAAAAACAAGAATGTCACATGAAAATGTTTACAAAATGAGATACAAATTTTTCCTAGTGGCATGGCAGGAATCTCCAGTAATTAGAGTGTGTGATTCGGAAGAAGTGTGAACTGTGATTTATTTATCGGTGGTAGGCGTAATGTTTTCATTGCCACAACAAATTAAAGGTTGTGAAAAGCTATAAGTAATTTAAATAACAGTTGCTTTAAGAGTATGCATAAACTATATGCTTTTAAAGGTAAATGAAAGGACGGTAAGGTGTGTCAGTTATTATGAAATCAATGTTTAAATCTCAGCATACAAGTTCATTACTCAACAGTATCCAAACATTAAAGTAGGACATTATTGGGGCTTATACCACTAATTACATTGTGCCTGATATTAAAATCTTGATGCTGACTCAGGCAGACTTTGTCCTACCCCAGTGGTTTGTATGTTGGTTGTGTTTGCAGCAATCAGAGTCCACCGATTACCCCAGCTTTACTGACAGCAGCCATGACACACAGCCATGCAACATATTTTGTTTAGAATGTAACACTACTGCTAAAACGCCATAAAACATTCTCTGCTCTTGAGTGTACTTCTGTTCAAGAACAGCATTTTCATACTCACTAAAAATTCCTCTTCTTTGTTGCCTTATGAGCCGGTTTTATCTGTGTGAGCCTCGGTTTTGAGAAAACCTTATATGAAAATTGGTTCATGCGTGGTCAGTTCAATGAAATTAATTTATAAATGACTGCACAACATTGTGGGCATATATTCACCTAGGTTTTCCATTCTATCTTATGTGAAATTTAAAACCACTGATTTCTGTGATTCTACACAGTTTTTACAAAACAAGTGACGACACCTGGAAGACTTTCTACCATGATAATAAAGGGGGTTACCGAGTTCATTACAGCCACTTATGCACTATAGCTTACTAGGAAATGGAAAAAAAACAACAAAATTTCAGATCACAATTTTGTTTTCATATCCTGCCTTCCCTTAGAAAACACCATAAAAGTGTGGCAATTATTTTTTTATGTTACGTTACATAACATTTTATGTAATTTCATTTAACTGTGTTGTGTATGTATGCCTTAAATGGGATCATTTGGGGTTTTGTCACTTTATACGGATGTAGTATTTTAATGTTTCAAAACGTTAACGAGAAAGTAAAGGAAAGCAGTTGAAATTGTAGGTCAGACCATCATCTATTAGCATTACTGTTGTTTCTGTTACAACAAAAGTCTATTTTTCTAGAGAAAATACCAGATTATGACAGCAATAAGATCAATGAATAGTCTGGGGTGTTTACATCTTGGGGTGTAGTGTTTACATCATTAATGGGTTTAAGAGAAATATGCTGAAGTGAAAGAATTTAACATTAATGTTCTAGATGAAAGTACATCACCATATTTATTCATTTTGTTTGATATGAAGTTACATTGTGTCAAAAAATATTCCAAATATTGTAAATGTACATTTTTATTCTGGTTTGCTATAATAGTAAGCTTTCAACGCTTTATATTTAAGGACTTCGAAATTGTCATTATTATGTATATTTTGAACACTTTATAACACTGTATTTAGCTTTTAGACTTTTGTGTCAATAACATTTTCCCTTCTTAGTCACCAGCTTAAAGTTCTAAACTTTTTGTGAAAAATTAATTTTTAGCTGTTACACATAAAATGTTTGAGACTGGAACTAGTATTGTGCCCTTTCTTCTGACTATTCTAATACTTGAAAACGTTACATTTTCACATATATGAAATTAGAAAAACATCCCTTTTCAACAGTACACTGGCATACCATATTGCCGGCAGAATGGAAATAACCTAATTTTTACTGATTTTCAATCAGTATCAACAAATGAATAATTTTTTCATTGCAAGTCTGATATAAAATTTGTCATTTCATATCCAGCCATTTTCTTTATATAAACATTTGTATTTTCACATTTTTGGAACTTTTCTCTAAATATATTTTAGCCCATGTAGGCTTTTCTAAAAACAGAAATGCTCATGAAAAAGTACAAATCCTTAAAGCCTTGATTGTCTATATTCATATGAGCCATTAAACTTCACTGTGGTGTGTAAAATGTGAAAGAAATTCAACTCTTAACATTCACACCCCCAAACAGGCACAAATTCCATTTTTTGGCCTCTGGTAAAAAGAGGTAAAGTGTTGGAACATTGTGTTTATACACTGATCAGCCATAACATTATGACAACCTTCCTAATATTGTGTTGGTCCCCCTTTTGCTGCCAAAACAGCCCTGACCTGTCTAGGCATGGACTCCACTAGATCTGTAAAGGTGTGCTGTGGTATCTGGCACCAAGACATCAGCAGCAGGTCCTTTAAGTCCTGTAAGTTGCGAGGTGGGGCCTCCATGGGCCTCCCTATCCTCCACTTAAAGGATACCTACGGGACTTAAAAGACTTACAGGACGTAAAGGATACTTTTGATAGATGTTGACCACTGCAGACCGGGAGCACCCCACAAGAGCTGCAGTTATGGAGATGCTCTGATCCAGCCGTCTAGCTGTCACAATTTGCCCCCTTGTCAAACTCGCTCAAATCCTTACGCTTGGCCATTTTTCCTGCTTGTAACACATCAACTTTGAGGACAAAATGTTCACTAGCTGCCTAATATATCCCACCCACTAACAGGTGCCATGATGAGGAGATGATCAGTGTTATTCACTACACCTGCTCATAATGTTTTACCTAATCAATGTATTTTATACAATTTTCTATTCATTAGATTTGTACTTTATTGCCTTACCCATAATTTTATGAAGTACTATAAATACTACAGGTGGTACTACAAGAAGTACTAAAATAAGTAGTACAGGTTTTGTCAATTAACCACAATATTGTAATTAATATTTAAAATAATATGTTAAAAGGGAAAAACGGGTATGAATTAAGTCATAGAAGAATTATTGGATAAATACTCTCTTTTTAATCTTGTGTAAAGAAATAATCTTTACACAAGTTACATTCCCATCTGGAAAACCACGAACTTGTGTGATTCTCCATCTCAAAATCATGAGCTCATGTCTTCTTAGGATTACTAGTTAACTACATGGGTCCACTGAATTGGCCAAAGTTTGCTGTCCATCATTGATGTACTCATGATCTGACTGGTTGAAATCTTTAACCCCGCCTTTTCGTGCTCTGGACCAATCAGAGAAGGCCATCTGTTCTGAGCCAAGAGGAGAGCCTGGCAAAGCCTAGAGGTGCTCATTGATTTAGAAAAGCACGCTGCTGCGATATCGCCGGTATTAATGCGTGCTTGGTTTGCGTTATAATCGTTTTCAAGCTAATTTACATATTGTCTAGTAGTCTGTTGAGACCATATTTGTTTTTACAAAAATGACAACGCTGTGTTTGGTTTTCCTAAGCTTATCTTTAGCCTTAATAACTGCAGAGCCGACCGTTTATTTCAGAGAGCAGTTTGAAGACGGGGGTAACGTGTTTATTCTTTATACACTAATTTAAACCGACTATATGCATAGGAGATTATTTAATAACCTTATGTTTGTGTTTCTTTCGTTTAAACAATTTATCTAAAGTTAAACGTCGTGTTTTTGTTAGAATTTACCGACATTTCTCTTGGCTGTTCATAATAAACATCTTCCACAGTGGTTTATAGGTGTTGTGTTTCTCCTGTGTAAACATGCCGCTGAAACACTGGACGTCTGAATATGAAGGAAGACATGCGTTAAAACTGCGTTTTATATGTTAAAAACGCAATTCCCTTCAGTGAATGAAAACGCCAGGGCGTCACACTTTCCTCCCCAGACGTTAGGTAACCACGCAGATGCTTTTCATTAAGTAAACATTTTGTGTTTTTATTTTCTTTTTGTGTAGATGCTTGGAAAAGCCGATGGCTGGAATCCGCCCACAAATCCGACTATGGCAAGTTTGTTCTATCGGCCGGCAAATTTTATGGCGATGCAGAGAAAGACAAGGGTGAGATTGTCCTTTTTTATTGACTGCTGACATCCTCATGTTCTGACTTTCATGCACTTTGTTTGTCAACAATCTCTAAATGATGCATTTTGTACTGCAATAAGATGCGCCATTCCTGGGGGGTGATTGGAGTGCTATTCTCATTATATTTATAAATGCTTATGTAAAGGTGAAACACTTGTTCTGTTCAAGGTAAAAAAGAAAAAGAAATTAAGTTAGTACTTGGTTCATTTTAATTTGACTTTTTGTGCTTGGGTCACTTTGGGTCATTTCTCTACTGAACATGGAAAAACAAGAAATTTACTTCTGGTGCCTCTGCTTTACCTCTTAATTAATCAACATGCTACTTAAATTAAAAAAAAAAAAAATTCAATTCAGATTTTTTATGTATACATACACAGACTTTCTGTGACAAAGTAGAATTTATATAAACTATTATTTAAACAATACCATTACCTTCATGTCTGGTTTGCACTCACTCATGATCTGCTGGTAGGAGTAATCCCCAGGCATGAAAAGTGTTTGTGTCCATACTGTTCTCCCAAAACATTGATTTATTCAAGGTTGATCGGTTCAACTTTTCTGTCTCAGGTGTCTGACCCGTTGCTAAGTAATCAAAAAAAACCCCCACAAAGCATAAACATAATGTCTCTAACAACAGCCTTTGTGAATATTCCAGATAAATAAGTACTAATAAAGCATACAGAACTTCGAAAGCAAGTTCATTTGCTATAATTTACCCTGAAATACAATCATTAGAATAGTGATTACCAGAACATGATCACTGTTTATTAGCATATTTGTTCTCGTGTTCAAGAGAAAGTCGCACTTCAGTTTTCTTCTTTGGTTGGTTTTTATTTTTCAAAATATTGGTATATTGATTGATGTAGCAATTCAAAAGTATAAAGTTTTTACACAAATTATAACTTAAATTAAATGATAAAAAAAAAAAAATCAACCCCGTTACTTTCCCCCATTATTAAGTAACAGTATTCCCTATTAAACAGAAATATGCAACTACATATTGTTTAAAAAGAGGGAGAGATTGTTGCCTGAAATGGGCTGACACGTTTATCGATTTCTAAAATGTACATTATTTTAGATTCACTTTGAAAAATGATATTAAGTATTAAAAGGACTAAATAGTACCACAATCATGGACCCTCACCCTTATGTACGTTGTGGAGTGGCGAACTCATATGGTGTCTAGGTTAACTGTTTAAAGCAGTGAGCCCAAGGCTTTAAGCAAAGCACAGGATGCATAAACTATTTGGCCAAACTGGTAAAGTTAGAATAATGACTGGTAAATTAAATACTCCATTAAATATTGAGTGTGCCATTTTTAAGACACTTTGGTGCTCTTTTTGTGCTATTAGTAGTAATCTTTCTTTCTCCATACTTTTAAAAAAAATTTTTTTTGTTATTTAAAAATCAACAAATACAAGTATGGATGGACCAAAGCAAGGAATCAGTTGTACTCAGCCTTTGGTGTTCATGTTGTATAATGTGTTTAATGTGCACACACTTTGTAAACTTGGAACTGATATAGAATATCACTGAGCTAGATATTTTCATGTCCCACAGGTCTTCAGACCAGCCAGGATGCTCACTTCTATGCCATCTCATCTCGGTTTGAGGACTTCAGCAATAAGGACCAGTCACTGGTTGTGCAGTTCACAGTGAAACATGAGCAGAGCATAGACTGTGGAGGAGGCTACATTAAGCTTTTCCCATCAAGCCTCAAGCAAGAGGAAATGCATGGCGAGTCCACATACAATATAATGTTTGGTGAGAGAGTTTCCTTTTTTAAACTTGGTATCTAATACTTTACACTAGGAATAAAGAATAGAGGATATTTATTGAAGATATGCTCTCTTTAAGGTCCTGATATCTGTGGCCCTGGCACTAAAAAGGTCCATGTCATCTTCAATTATAAGGGCAAGAATCATTTGATCAACAAAGACATCAGATGCAAGGTAAAGTCAGTTGTACATGGTATTCCCAGCATACTGTTCCATGTTTTTTGATGAGCTGTTGGAAAAATGACCCTACTAACCCTGTGATGTTAATAACTAGGATGATGAATACAGCCACCTGTACACGCTCATTGTTAACCCAGACAACACCTATGAGGTGAAGCTCGACAATAAAAAGGTGGAGTCCGGATCTCTCGAGGACGATTGGGACTTTTTGCCCCCAAAGAAGATCAAGGATCCAGATGCAAAGAAGCCTGAAGACTGGGACGAGCGGGAGAAGATTGATGACCCTGACGATAAAAAACCTGAGGTGAAGAATAGAGAATAAGGATTAAGTATATTGTTTTTTAGACTTTAAGAATCCCTTTTAGCCAAATGTAAATTTAAATTTTTGCTTTTATGACACATACAAAACCCACATTTTAGTAAGTAATTTGATTAAATTCCTCCTAAAGAATCGGTCATAATATTGTATATATTGATGATGTACTGTAGTTTGGATCAAATTTGTTAATGCACTTTTTCAAAGCCACATTTTCTATTTATGTAGCAACATCACCTTCACACTTTTTTTCACATGTTCATGACAGCAATGAGTCAGTAAGGTTACAGGGTGAAGAGGTGAAGAAGGTACAGGAGTTTAAGTACTTGGGGTCAACAGTCCAGAGTAATGGAGAGTGTGGGAAAGAGGTAAAGAAGCGAGTGCAGGCAGGTTGGAATGGGTGGAGAAAGGTGTCGGGAGTTCTGTGTGATCAGAAAATATCAGCGAGAATCAAGGGGAAGGTGTACAGGACAGTGGTGAGACCGGCCATGCTGTATGGTTTAGAGACAGTGTCACTGAGGAAGAGACAGGAGTCAGAGCTCGAGGTAGCAGAGCTGAAGATGTTGAGGTTCTCTTTGGGAGTGACAAGATTGGACAGGATTAGGAATGAGTACATCAGAGGGACAGCTCATGTTGGACGTTTGGGGGACAAAGTTAGGGAGGCCAGATTAAGATGGTTTGGACATGTTCAGAGGAGGGACAGTGAGTATATTGGTAGGAGAATGTTGGACATGGGGCTGCCAGGCAGGAGGCAAAGAGGAAGGCCAAAGAGGAGGTATATGGATGTAATAAATGAGGATATGAAGCTAGTGGGTGCAAGGGTTGAGGATGCAGAAGATAGGGATAGGTGGAGAGAGATGATTCGCTGTGGCGACCCCTGAAGGGAAAAGCCGAAAGAAGAAGAAGAAGATGACAGCAATGAGTCGAATAGCCATATGGAGACCCTCTCCAGTAGAGTTTTTGCTGGTCATTAGCCAGATTTATACTTGCCATTTTATCAGTATTATATGAAGTTTAAAAGGGGAAGTTGTGGAGTTTTATTAACTATTAAGTCCAGCTGATAAGCAGAAGTGACATGTACAAAATAATCTGATACCTATAGTCAGAATTTGGGAAAAATTCCTTCAAGAACCTGATTTCCTGTAGTTATGAATTTTAATAGCTTATTGAAGCAATTGGTTTAATTACATTTTCCAGTAGTGAGATGGAGACACAGCCACTTCTTATATTGGACAACTTAACGTGTTAAACAGTTTTTTTTCGGGTTGTGAAGTGTAATTATTTGAAAGTGATCATTGAAAACCAAAATCAACCTGGTTGATGGAGGACTGGATTTAAAATCACACTTAAAGTAAACTAACTAAAATTACAGGCATAAATTTCATCACATCAACTCATAATGTAAGGGCCTGCTTCTGAGGAGATGGCAGATGGTGTGTTGGGGGATCTACTCCAACACCTGGATCAGGGCATCAGTGAGCTCCTGTACATTCCATGGTGCATTTTGTAGGGCTCTGGCAGTGTTCCTCCTGTTTCTTCTCACACAAAGGAGCAGATACCTGTCCTGCTGCTGGGTAGTTTTTGTTCTATGGCCCTGTCCAGTTCTCATTGTTTAACTGCCCGTCTTCTGATATCTCCACCATACTCTTGAACCTGTGGTGGGAGACGCAGTAAACCTCCATGCAATGGCATGTATGAATGTGTCATCCTGGAGTAGCTGGACAACTTGTGCAAGCAGATTGGGTTGTAGCTACTGTTTCATGCTACAAATAGTGACAAGGACCCTAACACACAAAACTCGAGACAAATCATTCAGAAAGGATAAGGTGTGGGCAATTGTCTGTAGGCACCACCTGCAAAACCATTCCCTTTTCAGGGGTTGTCTTGTTGTTACCTGTAACTGTAACTGTTGTCACTTTGATTTGTACCAAAATAGGTGAAACTGATTTACAATCACTTATGCTTCTTACATAGACAGGTTCATATCCCTGAAATTAGGTGTTATGATTAAGTGTTCCTTTAATTTTTTGTATTTATAAAACATTCACATAAAATTAAATGATTTCCCATTAAATGATGACAGTCTTTATGGCTTTCTACAGGACTGGGACAAGCCTGAAACCATCCCTGATCCTGATGCCAAAAAGCCTGATGACTGGGATGAAGAGATGGATGGAGAATGGGAGCCTCCCATGGTTACCAACCCTGACTACAAGGTAAACAAAGCTCTGTTTAAGTAAGATATAGGTGATATATTTTACTTTATCACCCATTTTAATTTTCAAAGTACGGAAACGGAATGGAATTTTCATTGTACAGAAATGGAATATATAACCAAACATGAAGGAGGTATGTTAGTACAGTAGTTCTGGTAGATATCTAAGTGTAAATCTTTAATAAAGAAATTGTATAATCTGTGTTCAATTTTTGAACTGATCTTTTATGTGCTACTATATATAAACATGGCAGTGTATGAATTTGGAATTTCCAAAACAAAAACACAATTGTCATAAGTGCATGCTGCCTTCAGTTGTGTCTTATTTGAGTGTAGCATTTCAGACAGTTAACAGCTGTACCAAAGAAAAATTATAATCTTTCCATGTTCAACAAATGTGTTATCTGTAACATATTAGAGTATGGTGTAGCATTTTAAAACACCTGTTATTTGTATAATGTTTGATAAAATGGGATTTCCTCTTTCCTCTCCTCTTTCCTCTTAGGGTGAATGGAAGCCAAAACAGATTGACAATCCTGCCTACAAAGGTAAATGGGTTCACCCTGAAGTTGACAACCCCGAATACACTCCTGATTCTGAGATCTACAAATACAGCAGCATTGGTGTGATTGGCCTGGACCTGTGGCAGGTATGATTCCTATTACTGATGGTTATGACGTTTGTTTAATGCTCCAAAAGATGGATTAAGATGGTCATATTATATTATTGTTATGCAATATACAATGCCCAAATTTCATATTTCTTGAAGGATAAGAGATACTTTTACAGTTACTAATCCACACTCTTTCTCTGTATTGGAACAGGTGAAGTCTGGCACAATTTTTGACAACTTTCTCATTACCAATGACCCAAAACTGGCTGAGAAGATTGGCGATGAGACTTGGGGTGCCACAAAGGTAAATTCATTTGTGGGTGCAACAATATAAGCCTATTTTTAATTTGAAGTAAATACAGTAGTGGAGCATTCTAAATGACAAGACATGGTACCTTTTGCACAACCAAATATATGTAATGTTTGAATTTTATGTACATAGGTATACATAGTACATAGCTTTTTTTGTTGCAAACATTGACCTGTTTAAAGCAGAAGCTAAAACAGACATTGTAACCTCTATAAGTTGTAAAGGCTTATAAGTATCTAAAGGCTGTAAGCATTTAACATTTAAGCAAGATATATAATCACTCCCTTTAAAGATCTTAATCTTATGTATGTATATATATGATGCATGACTCTCCTCTGAATACTAATAAATCTATTCTACAGCTATTTTTCATTATGATGTATAATTAGTAACTAGTGATAACATCATTATCTGGGTTGTGAAGTGTGTCAGGGTGTCTACTTTTTTTTTAAATTTGAGATAACGCTATCTGTTCTGCTTAACAGGATGCTGAAAAAAAGATGAAAGACAGTCAAGAGGAGGAAGAGAGAAAGAAACGTGAGGAAGAGGACAAGAAAAGAAGTGAAGAGGCAAAGGATGAAGCTGACGAAGAAGACAAAGATGAAGAGGAGGAGGAGGAGGACGAGGAAGAAGAAGATGAGGAGGAAGAAGATGAGGAGGGAACAGACTCTAAACTTAA
Organism: Hemibagrus guttatus; assembly: GCA_033459395.1. Taxonomy (NCBI): domain Eukaryota; kingdom Metazoa; phylum Chordata; class Actinopteri; order Siluriformes; family Bagridae; genus Hemibagrus; species Hemibagrus guttatus. The sequence goes on from JAUCMX010000007.1 coordinate 18,474,248, forward strand.
GGATGAGTTGTAAACTTGAAATGAAACTTCTGTCATGTCTCCTATTCTGATTGGAGGAAAGTGGCAGAGACCTAGACTGTGTTGGACATTCCTTTGTTTCTCAGCTCAGACATTTAACATTTTCAGTTCTGGTGCTGCAAACATATTTATAACTAAATCATTCTTCACTGAGCTTCTTCAGCATAACTAAGTGGTGTTCAGAGGAAATGAAATAAGAGGAATTGCCTACCTTTTGTAATGAATATAGTGATCATGATGGTTTGGGGAAATTATGCAACATAGTTAAGAAGTCTGTAAAAACAAATGATGGTCCACAATATCTCTATGAACCACTACCTTCACTGTTTAGTTCTGCTTCATTTTTTGTTACTGTATTATCTAAACATTTAGGAGCCTGGAATTCCAACAGATTGCTGTTCATTTTTCATCCATAGTGCAATATGTTCAAACTAAGTATGGTATGTGTGTGTGAGACTGAAAGCGAGAATCCTTGTAGTTTTTTTGTTTGTTTAATTCCAAATCTAACCTCAAACAGAAGATAAAATTGCATTGTTAATATTTGAAATAATTCCATGCCCCTGAAACTTGTGTGAATTTTTTTTGTTCCTATGAGGAAAGTTTATAGCTCATGTGGAAATGTGGTGTTCTGCAGACCAAATGGAAATAAGTGATTTATTAGGTTCAGAAGATTAAGAAAGAAAACTAGCTGTGGTTCGATATGGTTCTTTGTATAATTTCTCAAACACGCTTGAAATTTAAGATGCGGTTAACTTGCTGGCTTAATTTGCAGTACTGATTTGGTTTCAATTATAGCCACCTTCCAGGAAACATGTTTTACCCATGAAAAAGCAATGGTTAAATTATAAATAGATTTACACAAATGTAGTTGATCAGTGAAGACGTCTGTTGTGTCTTTAGTGTTCACTAGAGCTGAAAGTGCAAAATAGTTAAGGAAGCTTATAGCCTTCACTTTAACACTACAAACTACTGCACAGTCATCTTGCATCACTTGAACCGCATCACATTGTTCCTTATTCACTTTTACGCTGATCAGGTTTCTGACACCTTACACTGCGCTCTATAAAAATCGATTTAGTATTCAAGTATTATAAATTATTTCATTTTGATTTGGATATCATTTTTATTTTTTATGTTTGGAACTTTGTAACACCAGTGCAAAACTGAAATGAACTTTTGTCCAAATGTAAATTGGCTGGTTGATTATATAGAGGACGAGGGAACAAATTGTTTTATGGCAAATTGTCAATTTTGGATCTTGTATGCAATTTCTGTATTTTTGAACACCTTAGAAAATTCAGATATGGTAATGGGCCTAGTGTATACTAACACAAAAAATTCACTTCGTCATAAGTCATGTGAACAAATAAGCCAATCTGGTTAAGGGACCTTGCTATTACTACAGCGTTCTAAGTACACTAGCCTAAGATAATTCAGTTGTACAACGGTTCTTTGATGGGTAGAGGTTCTTAACTATCAAAAGTGTTCAATTTGGAGCACTTGAATGGTAAGCACCTGCATTGTTGGGTGCTACTTCCAGGCTTTAAGAGTTGTCCAGGGGGATAAATGCAAGAATTCTTCAGAGTTCTAGGTTGAATGCTATACATCATCATTCATACTGCTTTGGACTGTTGAGTGATTTCAGATTCACAAAGTACACATTTTCCACATACACATAAATTCAGTTATTAAAGCTTCAATTTACCCAGCAGGGGTCTCCCTGCTATCATGTAGCCACATTTAAATATGACAAAGATAATCTATTAAATGAAATATAAATCTAAATGGATTGTGCTTTCAGGCTATATGATAGAATCCAAATTCTGATGTTGAATTTCAATTAAATTATAACTAGAATCTATTTTATATAATAATTCACAAATGTTGGGAATCATTTCAAGCTATTAATCATTTTGCCCCCCCTTTTGTATAACTATTACTGATTTCTTTACACTTTTATCCCCTATGTTTTACTCCAGTGAAAAATTTATTTTGATCATGACAGGCTTAGTGTCTTATCAAATATTCAGAACATTTTAGCACCTTATTCAATAGTTACCATATTTTTTACATAGCATTGTTTTAACAACATTTCCTGCATGAACTTATGCCTTGCCAGTTTTACAGTATTCTGGCCATGGCAATGATCTATGGTAGCTTTACATATCTAGCATCTTGGACTTACTAACTGCCAGCTGCCAAGACACAGGCTAAGCCTGTCTAACCTGTATATATGGCAGCTGGTAAGTGCTGGTAGACAGGAAACTTTCTGAAGTTAATGAATTAATGCAACCAATGCTACATCGTAGACATGTTATTTTTAAGAGTAAGGTAACAATGTTTTGATAATTGTAGTCTAGTAACAAGTAAGCTCCCATTACTATCTATGCATTTTCTGTGTGAATGGGCTCCTTCTGCGTTCTCCAGTTTCCTCCAAATTCACAAAAAAACATGTCAGTAAGAGGGTGTGTGTGTGTGTGTCGAGAGAGTGAGGGAGAGAAGGGTGCCCCTGATTGCCCAGGACAGATTTAATGAAGGTGAATGAATAAAAATACCTTGTCAGTTGGCAAATATTATCTCTAACCGTTTGCCTAGCTTGGCTTGTGTTTGGGCTAATGGTAATTAGAGCAAGCTGCATTCTTCCACAAGTTTACAAGCAGCAGAATCCGTCAATGCCTGATAAATCGTAATATGTCACGGTTTAATGCCCACGTATAGCTCTTTCTCAGAGCAGCACTAGAGCTGAGTCCAGATCCAGATCCCGGGCTAATCCAGTATAGTACAGGACTCCAGTTCCGGGTTTTCTGTGTACCTTTATTGGCCTCATCGCCTTTCGCAGACTGCAGGATGGACTAGTGGGAACAGAAACATTATGGCTGCCAGTCTTTCCTTGACTCAGGTAACCATGGTTTTGCATTCAAATTAAACATTTCTCTTCCTGTTTTTTCTTTTTTTTTAATTTAAATACGTCTTCACGCTGTTGGGCGCACATAAGTTTTTAAGTTAAACGCTGTTAGGCTTTGTGTGTTTTGAAGCTGTGTACAGCCAGGGCTTGGGGAAAAAGTTTCTAGCCTAGCCTTCTGTCTAATTTTAGGGACTTCGAAAAGGGCGTTGCTAGTTTGTGTCACTTTTAAAATGGGTTACAAGTGTTCGCCTTGCCCTTCTTTATACGATCCTGCAGTATTACTTTATTTTTTATTTACGTGTAAAACTCTTAATTTTAAAATATGGCACATTGTGACAGAACAGGACGTTGTTTCATCGTTGTTAAAAGTGTGTAACGTTAGCAGCAGCAGCAGCAGATTGGCTTTATGTCCACCAGAACTGCGAAGCAGCTGGCTAGCACAAGGGTTAAACCCAAATGAAATGTTTGCAAAGTGTGAATAATTAGGAAGATGTTTATTCCTTTTTTTAAGAAGAGTATTAGTTGGCAAATAAGCGCTCAGTGCTGTCAACACTGCTGGAAAAGCAGTCAAATGTCTCCACAGATGCCTTAATCACAGGATTTTAAATGTAGAGCCAAGAGGAAGTGCTGCTCTAAGCTGTGGCTTTCTTTCTAGCTAGTTCGCTTTCTAGTGTCGAAAAAATAATAAAAAAATATTTCATAAGATGTGGCAGAACTGGATTAAAATGCGTCCTTTTGTTTTCTATTGACTGTTTGAGATCTTTTGATATCACTAAACAACTTTAACTGGTGTTTTCCCAGTTGTCCAACTGACTAGCAAGCTAGCGCTTTTACTACAAGATGCTAGTCAACACATGCTAACCTGTAACAACTAATTAATATTTTTTAGGATGACTAGTTAGTTATCTTAAACTAGTTAACTAGTTAAGTTAAGTGCAGATCTTACAACTTTCTAGTAAATTGACAACTACCTCATGTATATTTCTAAATTTAAGTTATGCAAAGTTCCTCACTTGAAGTTAGTATGCTAATTAGAAGTATAACTTGCCTTCAGGGAACTGAATACATAATTAAAGCGCATTCATTTCAATGGACCGATATACAGACAAGTGACACATAAAACAGCTTAAAGTGTTTGGTAAGGTGCTGGGCCATCACAAGCCACCAGAACAACTTCACTGCTTCATGGCAAGTATTGTACTGGTCTATAAACACTGTTCTTCCAAAAGATGCTCCCTGGATTAGTGTTTTGGTGGAGGTGGTAAAGAGCGCTATCTAACACCTTACTCCATAATCTCATATAGGTGTTCAACCATAGACCATTGCATATGATGTACATCATTTTCTTTATTGCTCAGTCATATCATGCTGTTAGGAACTTCTGCACTGATCATTTATTTATTCATGTTTTCATTTAAAATGGCAACTGTGTGTATATATATCATGCTTAGGCAAAGTTCAGGAACAGATTGGAAGAGATGATGAAGTCAAAGGCTTTTTTGTGTGCAAATATGTACATTACATCATAACCACATCTGAAGAGGAAAGTGTCTGTGTTTTATACACCAATCAGGCATAACACTATGAGCACTGACAGGTGAAGTGAATAACACTTCTTATCTCATCATGGCACTTGTTAGTGGGTGGGATATATTAGGCAGCAAGTGAACATTTTGTCCTCAAAGTTGATGTTAGAACCAGGAAAAATGGGCAAGCGTAAGGATTTGAGCGAGTTTGACAAGGGCCGAATTGTGATGGCTAGACGACTGGATCAGAGCATCTCCAAAACTGCAGCTCTTCTGTGGTGTTCTCGGTCTGCAGTGTTCAGTATCTATCAAAAGTGGACCAAGGAAGGAACAGTGGTGAACCGGTCACAGGGTCATGGGTGGCCAAGGCTCACTGATGCACATGGGGAGTGAAGGCTGGCCCGTGTGGTCCGATCCAACAGACGAGCTACTGTTGCTCAGATTGCTGAAGAAGTTAATGCTGTTTCTGGTATTCTGTATTCACAAATTATATACATATTATAAATGTTTTATATATACAAAGATGATATGAACAGTAATAGCAGGTGCATCTGCATTGACCAGATTCTGTAATGTTTTCTTGAAAGTTCTGCTATGTATTCAGCATGAAAAGGAAATTGGTTGTTCTCTTTGCAAAATATTGGCTGCCGGAAACACTTTAGCATGCACCAGTAAACACTTGAAGGGAGACCGAGCTTCCGGGCTGAAATCAACAGCTGGGATTTTGTTCAGATGTCAGTCAGTGAGGGTTGCTGTAAGAAAGCGATGCAGTGCAGAATGTTCAGCTGTCACACTGTCTACTGTTTATGTGCAGATTTACCACAGCTAACTGTGCAATTATTAGACTGTACTCACTAATAGTATGTGTGGTGGCCTGAGAAAAACCCCTCATCTACTTATGTTTTGGCATTTAATATTTATAGGGCTAGTCATAAACACGGCAGGCTTTTCCTAACTGAAATGGGTGTCACGTCTCAGCTCACTGATGATTGCTTACATTTGTGATTGAAATATTTGGTAATTACCTTAGTGAGTTTTGTTCATTTTCTTTGATTGGCATTAAAAAAACAACTTCATAAGCTGACACCTTTACTGTATGTCTATCGTAGATATTTTGACAGATTGTGTGTGTTCCAATTAGCAACTCAGTCTTTTAAACTTACCCAGACATCACATCCTTTATTTGAAAAGCACTCTTGAGTAGCAAGTCAGCAATTAAAACATCATCTTGGCAGGCTGAGTGTTTTTACAGCCGTATTTGTTAGACTGGCTCCTTATTTTCTTCTGTAGTCAGGAAGCTTATACAAGGTTATAAAATAAACAAAACAGTTTAGCTGAAATCTAATTATGTTGTCTTAAAGTAGAAGTGTCAGTACATCTTAAAGGCTGTTTACTGTCATTCAGACTCAGTGTTATCCAGTAGGTTTTCCATAGACTATCCCACCTGTTAGTAATATATACAAAAGGATGTATTAATAGTAAGCTGAAGTGCAGACTTGCTGTTTGGGAAAAAAATTCTTTCACGTTCATTAAAGGTTGTCAAGTCAATTAAAGTGCTATTTAAGCTGAATTCGTTTTGCCTGAGAAGCTACAGTAATGTCATTTGTAATGGGCTTGACTGGTAGATTTGAATAGGATAAAATACACCATAGCCTACAGTGAGGGGGAAAAAATATTTGGTCCCCTGCTGATTTTTTACGTTTGCCCACTGACGAAGAAATGATCAGTCTATAATTTTAATGGTAGGTTTATTTGAACAGTGAGAGCCAGAATAACAACAAAATAATCCAACGAAAGAGAAAGAAAATATATAACTTTCTTGAAATGCATTTGATTTGCATTTTAATAAGTGACATAAGTATTTGACCCCTTTGCAAAACATGACTTAGTACTTGGTGGCAAAACCCTTGTTAGCATTCACAGAAGTCAGACATTTCTTGTAGTTGGCCACCAGGTTTGCACACATCTCAGGATGGGTTTTGTCCCACTCCTCTTTTGCAGATCTTCTCAACGTCATTAAGGTTTCAAGGCTGACGTTTTGCAACTCGAACCTTCAGCTCTCTCCACAGATTTTCTATGGGATTAAGGTCTGGAGACTGGCTAGGCCATTCCAGGACTTTAATGTGCTTCTTCTTGAGCCACTCCTTTGTTGCCTTGGCCGTGTGTTTTGGGTCATTGTCATGCTGGAATACCCATCCACGACCCATTTTCAGTGCTTTGGCTGAGGGAAGGAGGTTCTCACCCAAGATTTGACGGTACATGGCCCCATCCATCGTCCCTTTGATGCGGTGCAGTTGTCCTGTCCCCTTAGCAGAAAAACACCCACAAAGCATAATGTTTCCACCTCCATGTTTGACAATGGGGATGGTGTTCTTGGGGTCATAGGCAGCATTCCTCCTCCTCCAAACACAGTCAGTTGAGTTGATGCTAGAGAGCTCGATTTTGGTCTCATCTGACCACAGCACTTTCACCCAGTTCTCCTCTGAATCATTCAGATGTTCATTGGCAAGGCAAACTTCAGACGGGCCACTACATGTGCTTTCTTGAGCAGGGGGACCTTGCAGGATTTCAGTCCTTCACGGCGTAGTGTGTTACCAATTGTTTTCATGGTGACTTTGTTCCTAGCTGCCTTGAGATCATTGACAAGCTCCTCCCTTGTAGTTCTTGGCTGATTCCTCACCGTTCTCATGATCATTGAAACTCCACGAGGTGAGATCTTGCATGGAGCCCCAGACCGAGGGAGGTTGACAGTTATTTTGTGTTTCTTCCATTTGCGAATAATCGCACCAACTGTTGTCACCTTCTTACCAAGCTGCTTGGCGATGGTCGTGTAGCCCATTCCAGCCTTGTGTAGGTCTACAATCTTGTCCCTGACATTCTTGGAAAGCTCTTTGGTCTTGGCCATGGTGGAGAGTTTGGAATCTGATTTGATTTATTGCTTCTGTGGACAGATGTCTTTTATACAGGTAACAAGCAGAGATTAGGGGAACTCCCTTAAAGAGAGTTCCCCTAATCCTAGCTTGTTACCTGTGTAAAAGACACTTGGGAGCCAGAAATCTTGCTGATTGATAGGGGATCAAATACTTATTTCACTCATTAAAATGCAAATCAATTTATATCAATTTATAACTTTTTTGAAATGCTTTTTTCTGGATTTTTGTTGTTGTTCTTGTCTCTCACTGTTAAAATAAACCTACCATTAATATTATAGACTGATCATTTCTTTGTCGGTGGGCAAACACAAAATCAGTAGGGGATCAAATAATTTTTCCCTCACTGTAGATGTACCAGGTTTATTTAGGACTGTTGTTACTGATGGGGCATTCAGCTCAACAACATACCTATTAATTTGCCTTGCTATTGTGACAGTAATGTTACAGATGTTGCTAATATTATAATTTGGAAATGGTTGATCTTTTAGATAATCAGACATCACAAATCATGTCTTCCCTTGATTAAACCTAAGATATCTTTTGTGTCTACATTTTGCACTGAATGTAACAAAGTGGTAAAAATGTCAGCAATCATAAAAATTGTAGACTGATCAGGCATAACATTATGAGCAGTGAGAGGTGAAGTGAATAACACTGATTATCTCCTCATCATGGCACCTGTTAGTGGGTGGGATATATTAGGCAGCAACTGAACATTTTGTCCTCAAAGTTGATGTGTTAGAAGCAGGAAAAATGGGCAAGCGTAAGGATTTGAGCGAGTTTGACAAGGACCAAATTGTGATGGCTAGACGACTGGATCAGAGCATCTCCATAACTGCAGCTCTTGTGGGGTGTTCCTGAGCTGCAGTGGTTAGTATCTGTCAAAAGTGGTCCAAGGAAGGAACAGTGGTGAACCGGTGAAAGGGTCATGGGCGGCCAAGTCTCACTGATGCATTGTGGGGAGAGAAGGCTGGCCCGTGTGGTCCGATCCAACAGACGAGCTACTATTGCTTAAATTGCTGTAGAAGTTAATGCTGGTTCTGATAGAAAGGTGTCAGAATACACAGTGCATGACGGGTCAGGGCCCTTTTGGCAGCAAAAGGGGAACCAACAAATATTAGGCAGGTGGTCATAATGTTATGCCTGGTTGGTCTATACCAATATCATTTTACAAAAATCCAGATCTATATTAGTAATAATTATCTTAATATTTGCTCTGATTGTATGCTTAAAAGTTCAAGTAGACTAAATGATTTCTTTTTCCATTCCAATCTGTTGAATCATTTTAATTTAAATGCAATTTGCAAATTTGTTTGTAATACATTTTATTTTATTATAAGTCTGTGATGTTGACTTTCACTTTCTCTATTCGTAGGTTCTACAGTAAGGCCTTTGTCAGTGTGTGAGGCCTTTTCGAACGGCTTTAAACGTTCACACCCATAACTTCTAATCTGTTTGCCAGATGGCCTTTCTGTTTTATTCTGTGTTTCCTGATAAAGTTGCAGTCCTTCTCCCCCACACACACACACATCAAAATGATGTAATAAATGATCTGCATTACATCTCAGGATTATGCCTGCTATATATTTCCCTAAGGAGTCAACATTTTTATTGCTTTAGATTAATAATCTTTCTTTCTTTTTCTTTTCTTTTTTTTTAATACAGCTTTCGAGTGGGAACCCTGTGTACGACAAGTACTATCGACAAGTAAGCACAGAGACCTCATTTTACTCACATTGGGCCACAAGCTGAATATGAGCAGATTTAAGCGTAAATCTTTTGTATGAGTGTTTTACACACAGTCTGGTATTTTTGATAAATCCTGTAAAATCAGATAAACATTTGTGTCCTACTCTTGAGTGTATGTGAATTCACACATAAGAAGCCTAATTAATTACTGCAAAAATTAGGAACATTTTCTTGCAGCTTACATAAGTGCTTTGTCATCTCAATCAACAACATATTCTCATGCTAGTTCAGTTAGTCAGGGACTAAGAATACTATTGAGAACAAGTTGTTTTATATTATTGTAATGAATTAATAAATAAAAAAAAATCTTATGCTAATGCTGGCATATATAAGGAGGATGGGCCACTCTGTATAGCCTTAAGTCATAGCACATGCCTCAGCTGATGGAAGATTTAGCACTCACTTTTTATTATGAGTATCATACACTGTTAAATATTTTCATTGGCATAGAAGCGTGTCAGATTAACATCTGCTTCTGCACACTTGAACTTTTATGTCATTTTATGGGGATAACTACATGCAAATTAGCTGTAGCAGGAACATGCCTTACACTTTATAGCTGCTCAGTAAACACACGCAAGAACAAAGAAATTATGAAATGTTTGGAAATCTGCCAGAAAATGTTCATTTGCACACAGTTTTATTACTTTTTCCTCTTTCGGCTTTTCCCTTCATGGGTCGCCACAGCGAATCATCTCTCTCCACCTATCCCTATCTTCTGCATCCTCAACACTTGCACCCACTAGCTTCATATCCTCATTTATTCCATCCATATACCTCCTCTTTGGCCTTCCTCTTTGCCTCCTGCCTGGCAGCCCCATGTCCAACATTCTCCTACCAATATACTCACTGTCCCTCCTCTGAACATGTCCAAACCATCTTAATCTGGCCTCCCTAACTTTGTCCCCCAAACGTCCAACATGAGCTGTCTCTCTGATGTACTCGTTCCTAATCCTGTCCAATCTTGTCACTCCCAAAGAGAACCTCAACATCTTCAGCTCTGCTACCTCTAGCTCTGACTCCTGTCTCTTCCTCAGTGACACTGTCTCTAAACCATACAGCATGGCCGGTCTCACCACTGTCCTGTACACCTTCCCCTTGATTCTCGCTGATATTTTCTTATCACACAGAACTCCTGACACCTTTCTCCACCCATTCCAACCTGCCTGCACTCGCTTCTTTACCTCTTTCCCACACTCTCCATTACTCTGGACTGTTGACCACAAGTACTTAAACTCCTGTACCTTCACCTCTTCACCCTGTAACCTTACTGTTCCACTTCCCTCCCTTTCATTCACACACACGTACTCAGTCTTACTACGACTGACTTTCATTCCTCTTCTCTCCAGCGCAAACCTCCACCTCTCCAGGCTTTCCTCCACCTGCTCCCTGCTCTCACTACAGATCACAATGTCATCTTCAACCATCATTGTCCAAGGAGACTCCGGTCTGATCTCCTCTGACAACTGGTTCATCACTATAGCAAACAGGAAGGGGCTCAGAGCCGATCCCTGATGCCGTCCCACCTCCACTTTGAACTCCTCTGTCTGACCTACAGCACACCTCACCACTGTCCTGCTCCTCTCATACATGTCCTGCACCACTCTGACATACTTCTCTGCTACTCCTGACTTCCTCATACAGTACCACAGCTCTTCTCTAGGCACTCTGTCCTACGCTTTCTCCAAGTCTACAAACACACAGTAAAACTCCCTCTGACCATCCCTATACTTTTCCATCAAAATTCTCAGAGCTAAAATTGCATCTGTTGTGCTCTTTCTGGGCATGAAGCCATACTGCTGCTCACAAATTTCCACTGCCTTCCTTAACCTAGCTTCCACTACTCTTTCCCATAGCTTCATTGTATGGCTCATCAACTTTATCCCCCTATAGTTACTGCAACTCTGCACGTCACCCTTATTCTTAAAGATCGGCACTATCACACTTCTTCACCATTCCTCAGGCATCCTCTCACTCTCTAAAACCCTGTTGAACAAACTAGTTAAAAATTCCACTGCTGACTCTCCCAGACACTTCCAGACCTCCACCGGGATGTCGTCAGGACCAACTTCCTTTCCACTTTTCATCCTCTTCAAAGCCTTCCTGACTTTATCCTTTCTAATCTTATCTACTTTCTGTTCCACAGAGTTCACCCCTTCTACTCTTTTTTCCCTCTCTTTTTCCTCATTCATCAGCTCCTCAAAGTACTCCTTCCATCTCCTCTGTACACTCTCCTCTCTTGTGAGCACCCTTCCATCTCTATCCTTAATAACTCTAACTTGCTGCACATCTTTCCCATCTCGATCCCTCTGCCTAGCTAACCTGTACAAGTCCTTCTCTCCTTCTCTAGTGTCTAACCTAGTGTACAACTCGTCATATGCCTTCTGCTTGGCCTTAGACACCTCCCTCTTCACTCTGCGCTGTAACTCCTTGTATTCCTGTCTATTCTCTTCAGTCCTGTCCATGTCCCACTTCTTCTTGGCTAACCTCTTCCTCTGGATACTATCCTGAACTTCCTCATTCCACCACCAAGTCTCCTTATCGTCTTTCCTCCTTCCAGATGACACACCCAGCACCTTTCTCCCTGTCTCCCTGATTACTTCTGCTGTAGTTTCCCAGTCATCTGGCAGCACTACCTGACCACCCAGAGCCTGCCTCATCTTCTGTCTAAATTCCTCACAACATTCCTTCTTTTTCAGCTTCCACCACTTGGTTTTATTCTCTGTCTTTGACCTCTTCTTCTTACAGACCATCAAAGTCATCCTACACACCACCATCCTATGCTGTCTGGCTACACTCTCTCCCACTACCACTTTACAGTCACTAATCTCTTTCAGATTGCCTCTTCTACATAGGATGTAGTCTACCTGTGTTCTCCTACCTCCACTCTTGTAAGTCACTCTATGCTCCTCCCTCTTCTGAAAATAAGTGTTAACCACAGCCATGTCCATCCTCTTAGCAAAGTCCACTACCATCTGTCCTTCAAGGTTCCTTTCCTTAACTCCAAACTTGCCCATCACCTCCTCATCACCTCTGTTCCCCTCACCAACATGTTCATTAAAATCCTCTCCTATCACCACTCTCTCACCTGTGGGAATACTCTCCATCACCTCATCTAATTCACTCCAGAATCTCTCTCTCTCCTCTAATTCATTTCGAATTCACAATTCCTGTGGGGCATAACCACTAACAACATTCAACATCACTCCTTCAATCTCTAACTTCAGACTCATCACCCTGTCTGACACTCTCTTCACCTCCAGAACATTCCTCACAAACTCCTCCTTCAGGACCACACCTACCCCATTTCTCTTACTATCCACACCATAATAAAACAGCTTGAATCCTGCTCCTATACTATGAGCCTTGCTACCCTTCCACCTGGTCTCCTGTACACACAGTATATCCACCTTCCTTCTCTCCATCATATCAGCCAGCTCTCTACCTTTCCCTGTCATAGTACCAACATTCAGAGTTCCTATTCTCAGTCCTACACTCTTACCTGTCCTCTCCTCCCTCCTCTACTTCTTCGACCAACAGTAGCCCAATTTCCGAAGGCGCCCTGTAGTTAACCCGGGCCTCGACCAATCCGGTATGAAATTCGTACTGACGATTCGCATGGTTAAATTTGGCAATGTTTTACGCCGGATACCCTTCCTGACGCAACCCTCTCTATTTATCCGGGCTTGGGACCGGCACAGAAGTCACTGGACTGTGACCCCCTTGGCTAGATTTGCACACAGTTTTACTTAAAGATTGATAAATGAGGCCTGATATTTTTCAGTATTGTTTTGAAATGAACTATGTTGAGTGTGTTTATACTGTGTTTTACAACAAAGCAATAAGAGAGCTGTAGTAAGAGATCATTTCATGATCTGCGGATTCAGTAACAGCTCTTTGAACCTATCCTTTCTGTAACATAGTCTCTGTAATAAGAGACCTGATCGACTGAATAATTTAGCTGATAAATGATAACCTGTGGTCAAATTATGGCTCAGACTGCTGAGTGAGAATGAAACAGCAGTGAGCATGCCCTCTAAACCATCCTGGCAGAGTTCCCATAACGCATCTCTGCATCCCATCTGAACTGATTTGTTTTCATGCAAATGCTTTTATCATACTGCACACACAAAAAGGGAAACAGAAAAAAAGATAATCAGATAAGACTATACACTGACTGAATTGAATCCTTGGTGGATTACAGCACATTTCACACACATGCCAGTCTTAACACATCCATTTTCACTGCTGAAGAAATTAGCTGTTAAATTGATTTGGGTGTGTGAAGTATTTTACCAATGTAAAATGTGATGTATGCATTGAGAGAGAGCTGAAATATTGTTCCATTTTTCTGTAAGAGTTTGACTAAATAACCTATGTTTGTAAACATACTGTACACATACAGCAATGCTTAAGTCGCTATTGAAGAAGGTTTTTTTTTAAAAATTATTTAAAATTGTATAATAATGGAGGGTCAAATGCATCACTGTTTTAATATTTTCCTGCCTCTAACTTTGATAGCAATGTACTAAAGAATTAGCACAGTGAGTGCCTTATGTAATGTAGTTTTTAAAAGCTTTTAAATCCAGTTTGCGGTATTATCATTCGGTGCTTCTGAGTAGTTCATTTCAGATTTGATTTTTATTTTTCTAGGCCAAAAATTAGCCACATATGTACTTTCAGCTGAGGGTGTGAGGTTGATGGGGATATCTCCTGAGTGCTTTAGCACTGACCCCTGAAAAATATTTATAATTTTTTAAAGCCACTACGAGAGAGGAAAATACAGTGTAAGACGACATGCTCCTCTTCAGTTCTGTGTCTGTTTGTGTGCAGGTCGATCCATCTGGCAGTGGACGAGTAGCAGCAACTGAAGCAGCCTTGTTTTTGAAAAGGTCTGGTCTTTCAGACCTGGTGCTTGGCAAGGTAATATCTGATATACTACATATATATAACCATTTCAGTCATTGAGTAAAGTCCTGTGGGATGTGAAGGTCCATATATTGACACAAATGTGCCTAGATATAGCAGGACCTTTACTCTAAGGACACTTCGAGTTTACATGATTATTTTGTTTTTATAGCTGGATGCATTTACAAAAGCAATAATGTACTCATGTCAGCTTTTCACCTTGAAATTTGCTTCTGGTATAGTCATGGGGAATAATAAAGTACACCCACCTTTGATTCTGTAGGATTTTTTTTTTGTTTGTTCGTTTCTTAATATAGGCCTAAATAAAATGGTGTGTTTCTCCCCAACTTCTACAAACAAATAACCTCAGATCTCAATATGTACTCATTTTTCCCCCAAAAAGGAAACACTACATTTAGAAACCACATTCAGGTGGTGGAAAAAATAAGTACACCTCTCCTACTTTCAAAACCATTAAGAAAGCATTTCAGCAGCCAGGTGTTACTAATGAAATGCACAAGATTATTTAATCATTAAGAAGTGTGAGTAGTTTTATAAAGGCAGAACCTGGAGTGCAGTTCTGGAGCACTCGGGTGTGTCTAGGTCATGTCAAGAAGACAGGACATCAGCCATGACCTCAGAGAAGCATTTTTTTTTTCTGCTCATCAAGCTGAAAGGGGTTATAAGTCCGTCTCCATTTCTCAATTTGAAATTAATCATTGTACAACTAGAAGGATTTTTTACCAATAGAACGCCTTCAAGACATTTGCCGATCTTCCCAGGAGTGGGCTACACAGAATATTCAGTCCATGGTCATACCTTTTAATGCTCACAGATAGAAAAAAAAAAATAAAAATACAAGAGCTAAATCATGTGACTTATAGGGAACGCTGTAAGTACATTAAATGTTTCTGTTTAGGACGGCACTATCAGAAAAAGACTAAACAAGTATGGCTTTCTTGGATGTGTGACGGAAAAATCCCTTCTCTCCATGAAGAATATGGCACTGATGAGACCAATGTGGAGATGTTTGGTCATTATGCATTGCAACATGTTTGGCAAAAACTTGTTGCAATGCATCGCCACAAACAACTCATGTCAACTGTCAAGCATGAAAGCTAATCTGCAGTCACGGGTCCTGGGAAACTTGCAGTCATTGAGACAATGATGAACTTTATAATAATTATAACATGGAATTGAAGGCGGGTGTACTTTCTTTTTTGTTGTGACTGTATGTCTATTATATTACACTTGATATTGCTGTGGGCAGTGGTAATATTTATTCTTGCATGGTTATTTGCATTGTATTCATGAAATTATAGTTTTTTTTGTCATTCTATCTTTATGGAAATAGCGATAATAAACCTGCAGACTGTGCATTCATGGACACATTTAAGTGATGTGCTTTTTGTTATCTCAGAAGTATGGTTGCTTATTTTTTCTGTTCCAGATATGGGACTTGGCTGATTCGGAATGCAAAGGCTTTCTAAACAAGCAGGTGGCTATTTTTGTTATGTAGTTAGAAAGTTTTAAAGACTCTTAACAATGAATAAACTAACGTATGTTGTCTTTCTAGCAATTTTTTGTTGCACTAAGATTGGTGGCGTGTGCACAGAATGGACTTGAGGTTGGTCACAAAAGCCTCAGCGTGGCTGTGCCTCCGCCAGTATTTGTAAGTGGAAATGTTGTTTTCCCTTTGAATCTGTGTCCAAGTTGTGTTTCAGCACATCCTTGAAGCCCTGATGATTAATGATGATGAAAAAAATGATACATGAACAATTTTGCTGACGTTGCAGAAATTGTCCTTATAAACAGGAATGCAGCATGTAATATGTGAGGTAATATTTCCTTCCTCTGTTTTCTTGGGCTAGCATGACACAACCAGTCCTCTCCTCCCGGCGGGCGTACCCATTGACAGTCCATGGATGGTCAAGGTTAGAGCGTTTTATATAATCAACTTTTTAGTTCTACTGCCTTTTTTTCCTAGTGTGGTGTGAGAATTAATTATATCCCTGTATGTGTGTTTGCTTATAGCCAGAGGAGAAGGTGAAATTCGATGCCATCTTCGACAGTCTCTCGCCAGTGGGTGGTATGCTCACAGGCGACAAGGTCAAACCAGTGCTGCTGAACTCCAAGCTCCCTGTAGATGTGCTGGGCAGGGTAAGCCACAATAGTTTACTGAATTCATGGTGGTGTTTTTGTTTTGGTAAGGCCCACACAAGCATACACTTTCCTGTCTGAATGTGAAATATATGTGGTGCTTTAGCCTCCAGGTGGCAGTATTCATCACTCCTGATTTCAAAAGTATTACTTGAGCTTGCTTGTTTTGTTATGTTTTAAATGTTCAGGGCTGAACAATGACTATGAATTGACTTAAACCTCTCTTGCAGGTTTGGGAGCTTAGTGATATAGACAGAGATGGCATGCTGGATAAAGATGAGTTTGCAGTGGTGGGTCCTGTGTTAACTGATGCACTACACTCTTAAACATACACTTCTTACTTATAATTTAAATGAAAATCCACAAAATATGAGGTGGTGTGATTCAGAGTCTAGTACAAGTATATGAGCTGTTATAATGTATAACAGTTATGATGTTTACTGCCTTAATTGTGCTTTGTTTTGTAGGCTATGTATTTGGTGTACAGAGCTCTTGAAAATGAGCTTGTACCTATGGTTCTGCCCCCTCCACTGATTCCCCCTATCGAAAAGGAAAAAAGTGAATTCCCCTCATGTCATGCCACTCCTCCCTTCACCACCATCACTCAAAGAAAGGAGTTCCACCCACTCTGCTTCTCAAACTTTGCCAGCTAAACCCACACCTCCACAGGTCAGCAGTCATTTAATAATTTACAGATTAAACATAAAACCTAAACACTATTAAAAATAGGGAAAAAAATTGAGCTAGGGTGGTGTGACAAGTCAGCAGGATAGCATTAGTGCCTCGTAGCTTTGAATTATGGTCTGTGTGGGGATTTATTACTTGGATATTCCTATTACTTCAATAATTTTGATATCTGTTGTAAAACATAAAATTTGACATTAGACTGCTTACAGTGTTACTTGTTTTCAGCCCCCAACGCACCTGCACCAGATATTCACTTTTCTTTATTGCTTGGACCGGCATATTGTGAGTTGGGAGATAAAAGCAAGGGGCACCTTAGGAAGACCAGTTTGGAAATATTTGCTCTATATTTTGTCTCACTGCCCTTTCTGTGTAATTTCAGTGGGTTGTGTCTCCTGGCGATAAAGCTAAGTATGATGAGTTGTTCGCGAAGACCGACAGTGATATGGATGGATTGGTGTCTGGGCCGGAGGTGAGGGACATCTTCCTAAAGACAGGACTGCCCTCTGCTACACTTGCTCGTATATGGTGAGGCAGCTCGCACAAACATCAATTATCTGTGCTTTATTAAATAAGACTGGCATGTGGTTTATGAAATCTCAGCATCTGGCCTGATCCAGACATGATTAGCACCTTTAGCAGAAGTGTACAAATTCATTGCTGTAGTGACATAACGCACTAAACATTACACATAATTGCCTGATGGACATACAGGAAACATTGCTTATTGAAAAATGTCCATTTTGTTCAAGTTGACCCCTATATACTTGAGGTGATGAATCTCATTGAGGTGCATTAGATGCATCAACAAAGAACAGTTAATACAGTTCTGTTAAAAAACAAGATGTCACCTTGAACACTTGCTGAGAAAAATATGGGTGAAATTGAATCGAACGTCCTGCATCAGATTTTATCAGAAAAAAAGTGCAAATTTGTGTAATATTACATCATGATTCATATCCATTTCGGGGCATTGGTGGCTCAGTGGTAGGTGTCTCGCCTATCATGCGGAAGGCCCGGGTTCAATTCCCAGCCACTGGATGCAGTGCCGGTCCCAAGCCCGGAAAAATGGGAGGGTTGCGTCAGGAAGGGCAGCCGGCGTAAAACATTTGCCAAGTTGTTGTTGGTCCGCTGTGGCGACCCCGAACAGGGAGCAGCTGAAAGCAACTTATTCATTCATATCCATTTCCATCTCCTATAGTTGTACAGATATACATTTTTGCATTTTACTTTTTGTCCCATAAACATTTACAATGCTTGCTCTTTATGTTGAACAGGGAGCTTTGTGACATTGGAGACGTTGGAAAATTGACCAGAGAGCAGTTTGCATTGGCTCTCTATTTAATCAATCAGAAGCTTTCCAGAGGTATTGACCCACCCCAAACACTCTCTCCAGAGATGATCCCTCCCTCTGATAGGCTATCACGGCAGGTAAGACACACCTCATTCATTTGCTTTACATATTTAATTATTCTTTATTGTTTAATACTGTAGTTTAATGATAAAGAATCAAGACAGGTTTGTAGGACTGCACAAAGAGACACGTAAAAATAATAAAAATGTAACGTTAAATCTCTCTTCCTACTAATCGTGCATTTCCTTTCTATGTGCGGTTTTTTTGTTTTTTTTTCTAGCTTTCTGCTGTCTCTCTGTTTGCCTGTCTGTGTGAGTCTGTTAACACTCTCTCTGTCTTTCATTAGTCCTGTCCGTTGGGCCATGTTTTTTTTTTCTTTCTCAAAAACCTATACAGATTTGACTTATTATACGTTCCTATTTCATTAGATCAATCTTGTTAGTGTTAGCCACATATATTTTTACATTTTTCCTGTCTCTTTCCTTCTTCTCCTTCTACTTTACACCAAGGGTGTGTGTCTGAAAAATTTTGCATTGCAAAGCTCTTGTTTTCTGGAAGATATTCTTTTCTTTAGCTAATTGGCGTATAATAATGTGTTCAAAATGCTTATCCTATAGTTGAGGTATATGTGAGCTTTATAAGCTTAAATGAGCCTTTTTACTCTCTTCTCTCCTTCTTTTGCTCACTATTTTTTTTTTTTTCTTTTTTACCTGTGCAGAATAATGCCTTGTCATGTCAGGCTGCAGACTTTTCTGCCATTAAAGAGTTGGATTCGCTCAGTAATGAGATTATGGACCTACAGAGGTGAGGAGTTCATGATTTACTGATGGATTGTGTATTGAAAGCTGGAATTGGGTTATTTTAACTGTTTTTGAATTATTCTTTAGTTGATAAAGGATTTTATTTCATTTAATTTAAATTTATTTTAACTAATTTAGATCATACTTAGGGACGAGCCTTTTTTTGCTTTGGTTTTTAAAGGTTGAGCTTAAATGTGTGACAGGTGGATCTTTCTGGCTCTAACCAGTTTTACCTTTATTTCTACTGCTTTATTTATTATACAAATTGTTCCAGCATTTAGCTTTTACAGCTACTAATTACTAAAGAGGCAGGTTTATTGTTAAAGTTTTAAATTCGAAATGCATCTGTGTCATTCATATAACTGCTTGGAGAGAAGAGAAAATGGCTCTTTGGCTGTTTTTTCCAGCCTCTTTAGGGTGGGGTTTATGAGTGTTGTCATTGTATTTTGAATAGACATTAGAATAACACAGACTCGTGTGAAATGCTGATCTCTGGCTGTGAGTGAAAGGACAAAACAGAGTTAAGATGCTGTGTGTTGTGCTGAAGGTAAGGTAGATTGTGAGGCCTGGAGCACACAGTTTCAGGGTGTTGACACTGCGTTCTAGGGAGCAACGAGTCTCCTGAGGGTCACGTACCACACGAGGGCCAGTGTCGAAGAGGAACATAAGGGGAGGGACTCTCATAAACAAGCTCTCTCTTTGAGAAAGAGCAGGCCCTGACGCTGATTATTAAAGCTTCCACAGACTCACTGTGGAGGGGTGGGTCAGGTAAAGCAGGATTACTTTCTACACTTCTCTTGTCTGAGACTGCAAGGAGTGAGAGAGCAAGGTACCAAGGGAACTGGAGAACAGAGTGGAAAGTACTTTTGTTACAGCAAGTGAGACAGAGGTGAATAATTTGGGGAAGGAGAAGGGATTAGGTACTCTTGAGCATGGACCCAAGCAACTAAAATGATGCATATTGTTTGGGACTGCCTCACTTGTTCACGTCAGCAGAGCACCCCTGGAGAAAGGTAAGCAGCTCCTCCTCCTTCTCCATGGATGAGGCTTCGCATGAAGGAGGTGGGAAACAAACATAGTCTGCCTTTGCGAATGTAACACTGCACTGTTTTAACAAAATAGGTGGGTGGATGAGGGCTTATTGCATAACAAGATCATGACTTGTTTATGCACCACTTCATGTCTTTCTCTCTCTCTCTGTATTGTACACAGCAAAACTTACAAAGACTTTGACCAACTCATCCTGTGTGTGTGTGTGTGAAAGATAGAGAAGCTGACTTATGTTAATAGAATTGTAAGTTTTACCTTTTATTTCAGGTAAGCTCCAGGAGTACAGTTGTTTGGGATTTTTCTGAGAAGCTGCACTCAAGATGTTTGGCTTTAACTTCTCATAAAATTAATGGCCCAAGAGTAAACAAATAAAAGATTTAAAAAAAAAAAGCTATTGAAGCTATCTTCAGTAAATGTTTGTCACTGCATTTGGAAAGGGAAGTCAGTCATGGAACTACTAAATCTCTATCCATGAGTCACCCTCTCTCTCACACACACACACACTCTCACTCTGCACTGTTACTGTGCAGTACCCTGTTATTGTTTAAATCCCTCGAGGGACCTACTTGATTTTTAGTTATTTTTAAACAATAGGAGAATGCTAGAAGACTGTCAGAAGAGAGAGCACCCACTCCCCTCTCTCTCTCTCTCTCTCTCTCTCTCTCTCTCTCTCTCTCTCTCTCTCTCGCACTCTCTCTTTCTTGTTCTCTCCCACTCCCCATCCTCTCTCTTTTCCTCTTACTCAGTCAGCCCCAGACAGCTATCTGCCCATGTGCAGTTCTGGCACCTCTCCCATCCAGCCGTTATTATAAGCGTACTCACACAGACTCTCTCATAGACTTTCGTCTGCAGATTCAGACATGGTGCCAGAGGAAGAGGCAGTCCAGACGGTGGCCACCTGGCTACCAGTACCATCTCTTGCTGCAGTACTGAAGTACTCTTGCTTTTGTTGGTCTTTCAGGGAGAAAAGCTCTGTGGAACAGGAGATCAAGGAAAAGGAAGAAAGCGTTAGGCAGAGGACCAATGAGGTACAGGTAAGTGGTGTGTTTTCTTTGAGAGATGTAAGAAGATATAAGATGTCATTTTATTTTCTCTGTTGCGAAAACCTAGTTTATAGATTTTTCTTCTCGTTAACTGCAGAATGAGTACTGCTTCATTTCACTTTGTGCGTGTCTGTGTCTCTCCTCTTGTCTGAAAAGGTGTGGGTTTCAAATAACAGTCAAAGAATGCGTGAGGGTGTTCTGTTGTTCAATAGAGTATCAATGAGATTCTCTGTCCTGAGCACCAGCAATTCCTTTCCCCTTTTTTTCTCTTATGGAAATTGCATTGGTTTAAGAAACACAATTTCTCAATGCGTTTACTTGCTTTTTATGAGGATTTTGTTATTGCCATGCAGCCATGTTGGTGGAATATGGTTTCAGTAGAGCTGTGTGTGTGTGTGGGCAAAGAAAACAATGCAATCGATACAAAAAAAACACAACCAAATGTGTGCTGATTACAAAAACATAGATGTGATTGTAATGAGCGAAGAGGTGTAGGATACTCCAGGCAATCAAACATTATTTTATTATCCCAAAATTCTAAGTGATTCCTCCTTGATTCTTTGATCCTACCTCCTCCAGATTTCACCCGAAAGTCTACCATCCTTTAAGAAATACCAAAACATAAAATTCGCTCCGAGGAATCAAGGAACAAGGAAAATAGTGGCTTTTAGATCAGGCAAAAACTGTGTAAAATTTACATTTAAATGTGGCCATGAGGGAGGAGATCAGAACCTAAGAAAGGAACCAAGGCAGCGTAATTATTAAAATGAGAAATACCCATTGTATTAGTGGAGAAATAAATCCTTCCACTAAATCTAGTGAGATTGTGTTTCCATACTAGAGGCAAAGACACAATTCTGCATCATATTTTATATTACTTCCTGAAATAATCAGGTAGGCAGGAAGGCAATGATGCAACTCTGTTCTAGGTAGCCATATTGATGCTACAGAAACTTTTTTAGGGTTCTCCTTAAAACAGTTGGGTCAAATGCAGATTTGGTGTAGACTTCATCAAAACTTGGAATTTGAAGAGGAATCAAATAAGAACTCCTTTGAAATCAAAACTGGTGAACAGAGATTACTCTGACTTCCTGTTTCAAAAGAAAACACACAGAGGGGAATCATAAATCCTCTCCATTTCATGGGGACTTGGCTAAATACAGGACGAGAACTCCTGACTGCAGTGATTTTAAATTTGTCTGCAGACCTTGCAAAGTTTTGTACAAATATTTGAATGTATAATGTATAACAGTTGCACCTTGGAAAAAATAATACACTACATTTTCAAGCTCAAGGCTAACAGCCATTTTTAATTGCCCCATGTCACTGTGCTTATTCATTCTTTGTAAGGAAGACAAGGACATTTTCTCTGGCAGAGTGCGAGATCATCTTTTTTTTGTCAGTAATTGACTTGTACACACTCACTGCGCTTTGCTCTTTGGAGTTTCTTCTTTTTCTTTGGACGAAATTCTTATTTCCTTGTGTATCAATGACAAATCAAAATGTAAAATGTATAGTTTTTTGTGGCTCTCTTTAAGGTACTGTAGCTATTAGTCATCTGTGCTGTTGAATCACCCCGTTCTATTTGGCCTCAACTTCCAGGGTGGATATCAGGAGGAATTTAATGTGCTGCTGTCTTGACTGTCAAGGAAAAGGAAGACAAATTAAATATTTGCCTGGCATTAAGTATAGTAGGTTTGTAGGACTGTATTATATTTAGTTTGTTTCTTGCTGTCTCAAGGACCTGCAGGATGAAGTGCAGAAAGAGAGCGAGGAGTTGCGGAAGCTACAGGCAGAGCGACAGGAGGTACAGGAAGCACTGGAGAGACTGGATGAGCAAAATTTATCCCTAGAGGAGCAGCTCAAGCTCATACGCCAGCAGTGCAGTCAGGAGAACCAGCTGGTGGGTGTGTGAATGCGAGAGCGTGAATGAGTCAGTGCTCCCTGCTTTGACTGCCCTTCCTAGCTCATACATGCAAAATTCAAATCCCAAGTGATTCTCGTGTCTAAAAATCAGATGCTTTTCTTTTCTTCGTAACTTGAGGTGCATCATGGTATCCTTTATTATTACACCATGTTTTTTTGTTTATCATTTAAGTTCAAACTGTGTGTGTGTGTGTGTGTGTGTGGGGGGGTTTTGAACAGATCCAGTCTTTGCAGGCTGAGCACTCTGAGCAGGAGCAGAGGATAGGAGACTATGAGGAGGAGTTGGTGAGGGCACGAGAGGAGCTGCTTTCTCTTCAAGAACAGAGTTGCACACTGAGGGAGAAGGTGCGCTCAGCCCGTGCTCAGCTCTCCCCTCTACAGGATGCTGTAACAGAGTCTCACACACAGATTGCACAGGTTTGCTAACTCTCCCAGTTTTCTGTGTCTGTTCTTAATCTTAGAATCACTATTAGTTTGTTGTATTTTAGTGCACACTCAGTAGTTTTTTTTTGTTTTTTTTAATGGAATCATGTGTTTTTTGCTTCTCAAACACAAACAAGTGCTATATAGACAAGCTTAGCTGAAATGAATTAGCTGATATGACTTCCATGGTATATTAATTTGTCAACTATTTTTGAACCACCGGGAAGCCATAATGGCATATTATTTGTTCTTTTTATATTTAGCATGAAAACATCAAGATCTACTTTTTTAATTATATAAAATTATTATTTATATTATATATATATATATATATATATATATATATATATATATATATATATATACTATTTTTTTTTATTAAAAACTAAAAACTTTAAGAATAATGCTATTTAGATCCTCTGTCAGGTGAATGTCAAGTAAAATCAATAATCATTATATTATCAATTGTTGTGCAGCCCTAGTTTTGGGCTTATTATTACAATAAGCTCATACCACACTCCCCACTCTCTCTGTTCATCTTTCTCTGCTTCTTACCATGGGTTTTGGCTTCATTTCCTCTCATTTAAACCCCTTTTTCCCTTTTCAATCACGTTGTGTGTGTGGCTTGCTTTTCTTTCTCTTTTCACTGTATGTGGGGTGTGCTGTAGATGCAGGAACGGCTGGCCGAGCTAAAGACAGAAGAAAGAGAGGTCGAAGCTCAACTTTCTTGGAAGGTCTTAGTAGAGGAGCCACCACTTGTCAATGGTGCAGCACCCTCTACTGAACAGCCGAAGCCACTACAGTGGCCACAGACCACAGAACTCCCTGCAAAGAAACCAGAAGATGAGGAGGAGGAAGAGGAAGAGTTCACTCCCACAGATGAGCCTCAGGAACTGAGAGTGCTTGATGTGCCTGAGACAGAATCAGCAGAACTGTCTTTCAATCCTAATGAGCTTAAGATTGTGGAAGACCCTTTCAACATGATGTCCACAGCCAGCACTCTTGGTGCAGCTTGGCCTCAGAATGATACTGTAAGGCATTATGGCATTCTATAATATTCTCATAGCACGTGTGTTGTATCAACAAAAGGACTGAACAGAATGTGATGGGATGCATTGTGTTGCTTTTATTTTTTTCAGGAAGGTTCTTCACCTGCTGTAGAATGGGAGCTGAAGGGAGAGGAAAAGAAAGCGCAGGCCAGCCCCGTAAAGGTCAGCATTAATAATGGACTGTTAATAGTTAATCAGTAGCCAGAGTAGTGTCTAAGCTAATCTGCAGAACATGTTTGAAATACTTGTGTGTGAAAGATGCTAAGCAAGTGCAAGCCAAAATTACTGGACATGTTGTGAATTTAATAACTTGCAACATATGTAGTTTAATATGTACATGTAGCTTGTTAATGCTGATAATGATATGTGGCCAGAAATGGTCTTATGTTGGTCCCTTTCCATTAATAGATTTGGGAGGAAGAGAGCTGACATTGTGCTTAAGGACAGCTTATAGTCAGTAATTGAAAGTCCAATAAATTGGCAACTGATTAAAGTGCTTAGGAGTTTTTCACCATTGTGTAGTATTTGCTTTAGATAGAATTTCTACTGATTCATTCCGAATGTGTAGCCGGAGTCTCCGGTTCCAGAGCAGAAGGAGTCCTCCTCCCAACCCATAAGTGCTCAAAGTGAGGGTTCAGTATCTGTCCCTGCCGTCAACTTCTTTCCATCTGATCCCTTCATTGACAGTAAGATATATATATATATATATATATATATATATATATATATATATATATATATATATATATATATATATATATATATACATACATATTTTGATGCATACAGATTTTATCACATGATCAGTTTAAAAGCTTTAAAATTCTCTCCTGTTAATATCTAAACTTTATTGTATTTCCATGCAGGTGACCCTTTCAAAAGTGATGACCCCTTTGCAAAAGACATTTCAGGTAAGCAGCATATGCCTGGCTTTGACACTTTTTTTTTTTTTTTTTTTTTTTTAAATTTATGTGAAAGCACACAACAGTTAAAGATTAGCTTTTCTGTCCAGATCCGTTTGGCGGTGACCCTTTCAAAGGCACAGACCCATTTGCCACTGACTCTTTCTTCAAGCAGTCTTCCTCAGAAGATCCATTTGCTTCTTCTGACCCGTTCAGCTCAAACTCAGGCTCTGCAGAACCAGACCTGTTCTCCTCTCACATTAACACAGCTTCATCTGATCCATTCTCTAAATCAAACACAGTGACAGCAGATCCATTTAGTTCTAGCAGTGGTAGCACAGCATTCACTTCCAAACTGGATGACCTTGATGACTCCGATCCCTTCAGCTCAGCAGCCGGGGCAGGGAACGACCCGTTCATTGGGTCAGAGCTGTCATCAGTAAGTACTTATTATTTATACTGAACTGCAATATCTGTGTTAACAAATATACCCAAGTTACCAATGTTAAATACCAAAGTTTGGTATTTCACATAATAGCATTTAAGTTTTAAATTTCATTTTTAAATTTAGTTCCCACTATAGTTTACACTATCTGTGTTTAGAAGGAAACATCAGCAGTTGCTAATGACCCATTTGCTCCTGGAGGAACAGTGGTGAAGGCTGACTCAGACCCTGGTAAGAGCAGACAGCCTTCTGTTTTTTATTAATTACATTTGTTTGTAATGTAAAACAGAATTGTCATAATACATATAGTTTTTTTGTGTTTTAAATGTATGAGCTGTGTCTGTCTTCTGTCTTTTAGATCCCTTTGCTACAGCATTTGGTACTGGTACTGAGTCCTTTGTAGGAGGTTTTGCAGACTTTAGAAATTTGGAAAAGGTGAATCTTTTCAGAAGACTGAGTTTAATTTTCTTAACTTGTTGATTGTGCTGATTATTGTTTCTAGATTATCATATGCCTAAATTTCCAAACTCTGCTTTTGGAAAGCTCTGAAATTAACCTAAATAAATATTCACATGTATCATTGTGCATATAACTTGAATTTGAATTTATTGTGTTGGTTTTGTGCCCTTCAGTCTAATGGTGCTGACCTCTTTGCCTCAAGTACACATAATAAGGACATATTTAAGGAAGATAACCAGTCAGATGTGCCTCCTGCATTACCACCCAAGACTGGCACACCAACCAGACCACCTCCTCCTCCACCAGGTGAGTCCAGAGAGAAGTACAAGAATAAGTGTTTGCTAGTGGTGTGTGTGTGTGTGTCTCGCTCTCGCTCTCTTTCTCTCTCGCTCTCTCTCTCGCTCTGAGTAAAAGTTCTAAATTAATAACACTCATATGAAAACATTGTGTAAATTCTCTTTATGAGAACAGTGGCCCTAAAACACAGTTATACACAGTTTGAACTCTTTGTTGGCACAGTGCTGCTTTTAACAGGTGCATTTGCACATATGGTGTGTGTGTGTGTGTCTGTCTGTCTGCGTCTCGTGTGGTCTGTTCTACAGGTAAGCGGTCGAACATCTACCGGTCAGAATCATCAGATTCGGTTCAGAGGCGTGGAATGGGGGAGTTTTCTTCCCTCCCTGCTAAAGACACTGTGCCAGACCCTTTTGCTCCCTCTGCCCCTTCCCATGTCCCGCGCGAGCCTGACCGATTTGCCACCTTTGACAAAGTGAGCACCTCCCCTGCCCCCTCTCCACCTCCTGAAACGCAGTAGCGACATTAACCTTTCACCTTTAACCTCTGCCGAGTGGCAGCCTTTGCCTCTCAACCCTCTCAAATTATAGGATTTATGTAACAGGATTTATGTTAATATTTTATTTTGTATGTCTATAATATGAAAAGATATTAAACATGACATTTGATCTCAAACTTGTAAGAGATCGTAAATATACCAATTTTTAATTCTTATGTTGGAGAGAAATAGAGTGAAAGAAATTAATGTTCATGTATCAGTGTTATGTTATTTTGTGCATCTTGGATTGTTTAGCCTGACCCAAACATACTCACTGGCTGTGGTTGGAGAGGTGGGGCTGCTTACTGGCTATTTTAATTTTATTCTAGTACTGTGTGTCCATTTCAACCATCGTTCAGGAGGCTTGAGCTCATGCTGCATGTACATTGTTCTACCATTCCCTCTTACCTTGCACTGCATGCTCTAATCAATTTCACCTATCTTGATTGCTTACTTCCTATAACATAAGCTTTTGTGAGCTGTGATTGGCTCAGGAACTTCCTGATTATGGAGTCAGACTCACTGCATCCCAGGACTCCCAGCATGCACTTGGCAAACATTCCCCTCCACCCACTCTCTAAGGAAGCTCATAAACTACATAGAGTATGTTTAATAAAATGTTTTGGGAGGAGGTTAGTTATCATAATGGTTCCTTTTTTGTTTTGTCTGTATTTTAGCTTTTTCAGTTAGTTAACTTTAATATATTTCCATTTAAACAGATTGCTTCTGTAAAACTAAGTTGAGTTGTATTTCATTTATATGACATGTTCGAGTCATACTCGGCTATTTAGAATACATTAAGAATGCATGGTCCAATTTTCCTAACTTCATTAAAGCTGAACAATGTAACTGCTCCTAGATATGGGGTTTGACTCACTGGTTAGTGGTCATGTATTGTGGCTGTCCTTGGGCTTGGATGATCCTCTCTGATCCTCTCTGATCAATTTAACTGCAAAAGCTGTTTTATATGTTGTAACACGCTGTGGTGAAGTCATTAGTGTGCTCCTCATAAACATTGTGCCTGAAGCTTATATGGTGTATGTGTCATCCATCTTTGTACCTTTTTAATCCTGTCTCTGTGTGCATGGACTGCATGTTCAGCATGAATAATGTATGTGCAGCCCTGAAGTGTAAACACGATTTAGCACATCAGATGTATTTGAAATCATCACTCCTGTATTAGACAATAATGCCACTGCAAAATACTAGGTTAATATCAGTACATGGGTGGAATTTGCAATGTAAAATGAATTTATTTGAATGGACATAAGCAAGGGTATTCAATCCTGTCCACAAAGGGTCAGTGTGATTTTATTTCAACCAAGTACAAGCCACACCTGAGTCTATTAAAAGCCAAGATTAACTAATTGACTGGTGGAATCAGATGTGTGTCCTACATGATTGGAATGAATACCTGCACTCATACCGGCCCTTTCCGGATAAGACTGGACATACCTGGATATAAGGTATTGTTAGTGGAGGAAGATATTTATTGACCATGTTGCAGAAACAAAATAATAACTATTATTATTTTAAATTAATTGTTAGTATCTGTGTAATTCAGCTTTAAAAAAAACATATACTACATATCCTCTAATGACATGCCGAAGGTTATCATTATTAGCCACTCCGCCTTCGCATTCGCAGTTGAACTACCACTAGAGTTCTTCTTAAAGATATTCACCTACTGTATTCAGGCTCTGTTTAACTGCAACCACTGTGACATAAAATATATGTACTTGCAAACAACTCACCTGAATCATTTTTAACTAACAAACCTAAGCTACTGGCCTTAAAATCTTTCTTGATCGTTCATGGAACACTGAATATTGTTCCGTCTGTTTTGACCAACTTGAACTTTTTAATAGTAGTTTCCAAGTTTTTGATTCTGCAGCTTTGTTTCTTTGATTCCTAAACTAAAACATATAGGATATATTTTTGCTTATTTGTTTAGAAATATTGCTAGGTCTCCATAGGCTCTAATTATTTTAGCACAGGGGTTTCCAGTCTCATCCACAAAGGGCTGGTGTGGATTCATGTCTTCATTCCAATCGAGCAGGAGCCACACCTGATTCCACCTGTTTAATTAGTTCAGTTTGGCTTTCAAAACACTGAGGTGTGGCTTTGACTTGGATGGAATGAAAACTTGCATATGCACTGGCCCTTTCTGGATGTCAAAACTCAAAATTTTACCAAAAAATGTTATAATATATATCTTAATTTTGTCATTTCATGCCTACTGGTGGTGACAAATGATTTGATATGCCATAATGTCCTACATGTAGGTGTAGCCCAATATCAACTGACATCTATTTGTATGTTGGCAATATGTAACATTTCTGATGGACTATTGTCTGTGTGTGTGTGTGTGTGTGTGTGTCTTTGTGTGGAAAAGTACCCCACAGAAGAGGACATGATAGAGTGGGCAAAGAGGGAGAGTGAGCGGGAGGAGAGGGAGCGTGTGGCCCGACTAACCCAGCAGGAGCAGGAGGATCTGGAGCTGGCCATTGCGCTCAGCAAATCGGAATTCTCCTGACCCAAACCGGTCCTGAACCACACTGCTGAGGAAGAGGAGGAAAGGATGAAGAGCTAAACTTACGGGTGCTGGGATTTCACAATCCCACTAGTTTTTAGTATAGTCCAAATCTCCCCTTTCCATCCAAGCTTCACATCCAGTACATCATCTCTCTCCATGTTGCCAGTGACTCTTCTGAAAACAGTGTGGTTTTGGGGAAGAAGTGGTGAAAAGGTGAAGGACTAAAACACAACCCTTGGTGTGCTACTTTGTTGCACTGTTTTCTTGTGTTAAAAAAAAAAAAATCAAAGATTTATATAACGAAATATTTCTAACTCAAACAAACACTTGGCGCTATGAAGTGTCACTGGCACATTAACTCACTTTCCCTAATTGATACCTGATGCCTTTGCAGTGGATTATGTAAGTTGGTTTAAGTGCAAATATATAGGGACAATTTGACAGGTTCGACATTAATCGGAAGAAATAGCCCAGCACTTTTAACCTGCTGGATTTATTTTGGGTGATGTGTTAATGATAGAATTAGTGTATGGTTGTAGTTAGGAGTGAAGGTGGAGGAAAATATTGTCAGTGAAAGTGCTCTGTTCATAAATATAAAATTAGTGGTAATAAGTTTATAGAAAGTGATATGCAAATAGATATCTTTCATAACAGCACAATACAATGTAATGTTGTGATAGACATTATTTGCTGCTTATAAATTGGTTTTGGGTAGGCAGGTTAGGAAGCAACACAATTATAAGCAGGGAAATCACTAAAGACACCTCTATATGTGTTAGTCCTAGACTGGAGTAACTGCTTTAGCATATAAAAATTATTTAAGGGCACTTCACTGACTTTATAGGATTCTGTTTAGTAGAACACTCACTCAAAGACCTGATTAAAGTCATTTTTAAGACTCAAAAGTACAAAGTTCTTTGTGCCAGAAGTTTGCCTCACATATGACATTCACAACACAATTAGAATATCTTCAGGATTGGAATAACCAGCGTTAAAGTGATTGTTGCTTTCCAAATTTTTTCATAGTCCATTAGTCCTCCTTGCATATGAGAATTTGAAAAATTACATATAATAGTATATAAATATCTGTTTATAAGTATGTATGATAATGTAATTGTACTATATATATATACTATATGTGCATTCTCTAATCATATCCTTCATACATATTAGCAAAGTATCTTGGTGAGAATGCAGAAGAAGACAATATTGTCTAAGGCAGTATGATGTGTGTGTGTGTGTGTATATATATATATATATATATATATATATATATATATATATATATATATATATATATATATATATATATATATATATATATATATATATATATAAAATAAACAAAGTCAGTAATTGGTTTCATCTCTAAAACCAAGGAAAACCTACTTGTTTGGAATTGCAATTTCTTTTAACTTCTCTATTTCTCAAACCATAAACTTAAGTTGCTGAAGGCTAAGAGAAGGGAATGATTGTGCAATATGTCTAAGACTCTCAAATTAAGGGGACTTTTTCCTCTGATGTCAGTGTGGCAATGAATAGATTTTTTTTTAATCCACTAAACGTTTCAAAACAATTATAGATTAATATTCACCCTATATAATTTAAGTGTTGTGGTCATTGATTTTCAGATGTTTATTTCTCTTAAGGAATGACATTAAGGAATGATGAATGTTTTGTTCCATATCAGTAATTTCTAAACAGGTTACTGTTAGCAGAACACAGAGAACTTCTGTAGCACTGCTTTGAATTTTAAACCATCCTCTGTGCCTGTCCTTTGGGTTTGACCTCAAGGCCTTTGTCTACATTCTAAAGTCTTAAGTGACCACGAGAACAATATCTTACCCTTTTGGACAATAGATGCACTTTTTCATTCAGACTTTACATATGAAAGCATTGCGCACGGTGACTTGTATCAGATAAAAGCCTTCTTTTTTTTGACTTTTCAAATGTCACATGGATCAAGAATGTCCTTTTGATTCAAATATTTCCATTAGTGGGGATCTGCCAGTCTAAAAAATAAAAAAAAAGAAGGTATTTTTAATCAAAGCACAAGTTACCTTGACACAGTTTTCTGGCCAATATGTGTCTCACAGTTGATCAATGTTTTTATGAGCATTATGAACACAGCATTATACCCTTTAAACCAGATTTAAGTATTGTGAATTGCTTTAGACATATTGCTTTAGCACTCTGTTTTAAGGAAAGATTTGGGTTTCTGATCGTAACTGCTTCTCTGAGTCCTGTTAAAGTGATCTGTGCTTTTGCTCATTATGTATGTATGTATGTATGTATGTATGTATGTATGTATGTATGTATGTATGTATGTATGTATGTAAAGTCCCATAACTCTCCTGATTCTAAACCACTTGTTTATTGGTGTGCTACAGACTTTTTAAAACTGGCTTAATGTATTTTATTTTTTTAACTTTACAGATTGTGTCTTTTTTTTTAATAGGACAGATGTTTAAACATGTTAAATAACATGTAATTAACGCTAAAGAATAAATATGACCCTTTCAACATTTTGGATATTCCCTGCTCTTAAAAATGTAAAGAAGTTTAGTTTAATAAAATCAAACGAAATAGCAAAAAATTTCACATTTCTACAGTATTGTCAACATTTGGAGAGCCAGTTCTGTTATATCTAAACGTTAAGCACTGCTTCTGTAGATATTCAGCTGAGACGTTCACAAAGTTATTATATACAGACGATATGGTGTTTTGTCCTCATTTAAGACCATAACTAACTTTTCCATTTAATGCTTTGTATACATTAAGGGTTAACTGAATAAGAATACTGTTTTAAATTGTAAGAGGGAAAGAGAGAGAGTTAGAATACAGTAGAGCAATTAAGCTAGAAAACTGCTTTGTGGATTCAATCATTTGATCTACAAATTTGCTCAAGCAAAGTACAATGATTTATATTCAAAGATTCAACGCTACATGAAATATTCAGATGAGTGAAAAGCCGTTAACATATCAGTCTAGGACAGCTTAGAGATACATGGGATTGCTGTGGACCACTTAGAAAACCATGAAGATTTCTTTGGACTGCAATTTATATGAACAGTTTTGCACTTAAGTATCCATTAGCGAACAGCTGATAATTTCATATAGAAGGGACATTATTTTATAATCACTCAGATATGGACTGATTCCCCTTTTAAGTGTTTCTTCCTCATTTCATCTCAGGGAGTTTTTCTTGCCACTGTCGCTTTTGGCTTTCTCATTTGGGATCAATTTAAAATATATCATTTATATCCTGAATTTATATATTTCTTTGTTGCTTTGTGATAATGTCTATTGTTACAAGTTCTATACAAATAAAATTGTGAAGTGAATAGTTATCTGATTCTATTTGTTTTATTCATTATAGTGTATATACCACTATATAGATACAGGTATAAATTGCAAATTTAAAGAAAAACTGGCATGGTTTTGGGTCAACTGAGAAGAAAGACTCATTGCAAATTCAAAACAAAGCTCTTCTGACTGATCACCTTTGTCCAATGATGAAATATTTTTATATTGATGGAGTTGGTCACTTCCAGGATGAAAAATCCCCATCCACAGGCCATGAGGCCTCACGGATGGTATACAGAGTATGAAAAAGATGTAAGTCCCATATTATGGCTTTCAAAGTGACTAGATCTCAACCGAATTGAATCCAATGGCTACAAAATTCCCCACAGCATAACAGAGCCATTAGACCTCTTCTCTGCAGGGGTCAAGCATTCAGGCCTGTACAGTTCTCTGTATATGGCACATATACACTTTTCCACACATTCAGAATATAGTGAAGGATGAATCATCTTTCCATGTTGGTTTTTAAATGAAATTGTCTTTATTTGTCATATATACATTACTGCACAGTGAAATTCTTTCTTCACATATACCATCCTTGGAGGGTTGGGGTCAGAGCACAGGGTCAGCCATGATGCAGAGCCCTGTAGCAGGGTGGTTCGGGGGCCTTGCTCAAAGGCCCAACGGTGGCAGCTTGGCGGTGCTGGGGCTTGAACCCCGATCTTCCGGTCAACAATGGCTACCACCGCCCCAGTTATCTCTGTAAACAACTACTAGTTATCCCAATTTATCTCTGTAAACATGTTTATTTGTTTTGGTAATTAGGAATTTATGCACTACTGTAATTTCCCTCTCTGTGTAGTTTTTGTTAGCTTGTTATTTCTGACAGGTCCTCTGTTACATTCACAGGTACTTAAACGATATCACACTGCTGCACAAGCAACACAGTAATTGCAGGTGTGAATTCAACCACAATTATTTCCAAGCCTATTGACTGATTTTCAATTCAATTAAATTCAATTTTATTTGTATAGAGCTTTTAACAAAGAGCATTGTCTCAAAGCAGCTTTACAGAACATAAGAAACAATAAACATACAAACAAACAGTCCTAGATGTTAGACAAAGTTTTCCCTAGTGAGCGAGCCTGAGGTGACTCAGGCGACTGTGGCAAGGAAAAACTCCCTTAGATGGTATGAGGAAGAAACCTTGAGAGGAACCAGACTCAAAAGGGAACCCATCCTCATCTGGGTGACACCGGAGAGTGTGATATGAACAATGTCCTTTCTGCATTAGTTGTGTGATGCAGATACAGCATGTGTAGAATGTTATGTGTAAAATGTCCATATAGGGTTGGCAGTGCTGCTTTGAATACTCCAGTCCTCAGAAAGCAGAACCCAGCTGGAGCTGGACCATCTCTGGATGCCACTAGAGCTGGAACAATCTCTGTGTGACTCGAGGATGGGTAGAAGAAGGGAAACAAATGGAAAGGAATTAGCGTAGCTGCTATTCATAATATTAGCAGGCACTAGATGATTATGTGCATTTAATCAGATGTATTGGAGTACAAAGTTATGGGATTTATTAGGTGTACGCCTGGCTAATGGGATATGTCTTTAGTCTACGTTTGAACTGGGAGACTGTGTCTGAGCCCCGAACACTGTCAGGAAGACTGTTCCAAAGTTTAGGAGCTAAATACGAAAAAGCTCTACCCCTTTTGTAGACTTTGATATTATGGGAACTACCAGAAGTCCGGAGTTTCGAGATCTTAAGAAGCGTGATGGATTGTAACGTGTTAGAAGACTGGCTAGATACGTGGGAGCTAAACCATTTAGGGTCTTGTATGTAAGTAGTGCTAGTTTATAATCAATTCTAAACTTAACAGGCAGCCAGTGCAGGGATGATAATATTGGGGTTATATGATCATACTTTCTTGACCTGGTAAGAACTCTGGCGGCTGCATTCTGGACTAACTGTAGCTTGTTTATTGAAGATGCAGGACAACCACCTAGTAATGCATTACAATAGTCCAGTCTGGAGGTCATGAATGCATGAACTAGCTTTTCTGCATCAGATACAGATAAAATGTTCCTAAGCTTGGCGATATTTCTGATGTGGAAGAAGGCTGTTTTTGTAATATCGGAAATATGTTTTTCAAAGGACAAATTGCTGTCTAATATTACGCCCAGGTCTTTCACTGTAGAGCTAATAGTAATAGAACATCCTTCTAAGTACAGTTTGAATTGTGAGAGCTTCTGTGTACTGGTTTTTGGACCAATCAGTAATATCTCTGTCTTATCAGGATTTAGTAATAGAAAATTATCAGTCATCCAATCTTTAATATCTTTAACACACTCTGTTAATCTGGACAGTTTAGATATTTCATCTGGTTTTAATGAGATATATGTGTATTGTCAGCGTAACAATGGAAACTAATCCCATGCCTTCTAATGATGTTGCCTAAGGGAAGCATGTATATTGAGAAAAGCAGAGGTCCTAAAACTGATCCTAGTGGGACCCCATATTTCACTAGCATTACACTGGACAGTTCTCCATTTAAATCTACAAAATGGTATCGATCAGACAGGTAGGATCTAAACCATTTTAATGCCTGCCCCTGAATACCTATGTGATTTTGTAAGTGGTCTACGAGAATGTTATGATCTATAGTGTCGAATGCAGCACTAAGATCAAGTAAGACTAATATTGAGATGCAGCCTTGGTCCGAAGCTAAAAACAAGTCATTTGTGATCTTAACTAGTGCAGTTTCTGTACTATGATGGGGTCTGAAACCTGACTGAAATTCTTCAAGGATAAAGTTTTCCTGTAAGCTTTATGATTTACTCAACCTTTGTCATAAATGAAGCCCATGCAATCTGTGCCCCTAAACTGGCAGAATAACATGTTTACTGCAAAGATCGGAATTTCCAGTGCAAGCCTTGCAACTTCCTGTTAATGAGCTCTTGCCATTATCAATCACTACCTATCTTCAGTAATGATGAGTATCTTTGAGCAGTGTAAAGACTAAACAGCTGTGGTGTAAGCCAGAAGCTTATAGAACAGGTAACTAGGAGGTCTTTAAGACCGGGGAAGAGACGCAGCGCTACATTCCAGAGTATTTAGTGAAGGAGAGAGTACATTTCTACAACACAAGCTCACTTTTACTTCAGGAGAGAGAGAGAGAGTGTGTGTGCTTACTGATTGCTTGTGTCTATCATTTTTCTGAATGTTCAGCTGCTGATCGCCTCCTGTCTCGCTCATTTCGGATTTTACCCGTTTTCCTTTGGAATGAGTTTTTGGAAACGCAAAAAGAATGACAGCAAAAAGTAAGTTTGGATCTGCGTTAACATGCGTGTGTATTTCTTCAATCCATTTAAACGGTGTATAAAACGATACCAGATCTTTCATGAGTCGACTCATGAATATGACTCAGACAGGAAAACGATGTGATTGAATTAGCAATCTGAAACGTTCCACCTGATTTAAGCCATTTTAAACTCCAGCACTTCCACTTGTAATAATTAGAAGAAACTATATTGCTCTGTAAGCTGTGGGTTTTTGAGGTTTGTTGTCATTTAACTGAGATTCATTTTCCAAATGTCCGTGTGCTAGTCAATGTCTGCGTGATATTACAAGATATTTAAGATGCTTTTTAAGGCTACCACCATCACTCCAAGGCCATTACACTTTATTACGTATTAACTGTTGGAAACGGATATGTCATGTATATAACTAATTATTCCCATGTAAGATATCACTGTATCGGACAGCTGATGTCTTACCGTGCTCTTCAATAAGGAAGTGGACGAGCACATGAAGGTTATAAAAGTTCATAGACAGTTGACTTTCTGACAGTCTTCCTTCAGTATCGGAGGAAAGCAATTACCTAAGACCAGGTTTCTAATAAAAATAAATAAATAAATAAAAAACCGGATCGATTTTTATCTGTACATTTAAACCGAATCACTCTGTAGTTTTTCGTCCTACATCTAAAGCCTTTAAAATGCTAATCCTACAAGATTTACAGCACCAGAAATACTCAGTTTACGAAAAGGCATCTGTTATGCTCTGTTTGGAAAGTCCTGACTTCAGTGCTGATTAAGCAGAATTTACTGACCTTATTAATGTTGTCATTTTGGGTGATTTGTGTTCATGTGTTTTGTTAGCTCCACCCCTTTCTCCCCTTTAAGAGAAAGTAACTTGATTTGTTGCATCCAAAGTAAAATTTAAAACATATCCTTATTAAAATTACTAATAATCGAAATAGATAAATAAATAAAATAAAATTTATTGTCAAGTAGGCTTTTCAGTTTACTCAAATGTGCAGTAAAAAAAAAAAAAAAAGTGGGCAGAGATGTTTCCAAAAGTCCTGATTAGCAGGTTTAAGGGGACCAGAGGAAATTAATAATATTTATTCTGTCTGGAGACCCAAAGTCTCATTACCTCTCCTGGGTTTAGTATGACACAATAAAAATATATGTTTTCTCAGCCAGCAATTTTTTTTAGATCCTTGATCATTTTGATATACACCGAACAGGCATAACATTATGACCACCTGCCTAATATTGTGTTGGTCCAAAACCAACTGCCAAAACAGCTCTGACCCGTCATGCACTGTGTATTCTGACACCTTTCTATCAGAACTAGCATTAACTTCTTCAGCAATGTTAGCAACAGTAGCTCATCTGTTGGATCGAACCACACAGGCCAGCCTTCACTCCCAACGTGCATCAGTGAACCTTGGCCACCCATGACCCTTCACCACTGTTCCTTTCTTGGACCACTTTTGATAGATACTGACCACTGCAGACCAGGAACACCCCACAAGAGCTGCAGTTTTGGAGATGCTCTGATCCAGTCGTCTAGCCATCACAGTTTGGCCCTTGTGAAACTCGCTCAAATCCTTACGCTTGCCCATTTTTCCTGCTTCTAACACATCAACTTTGAGGACAAAATGTTCACTTGCTGCCTAATATATCCCACCCACTAACAGGTGCCATGATGAGGAGATAATCAGTGTTATTCACTTCACCTGTCATTGCTCATAATGTTATGCCTGATCAGTGTACATGTTTGTATACAACGTTTAATATTTGCATACACTTTGTAATAATAACATTGTAATGTCCATATAATGCCTGTGCAAAGAAGCTTTACTGGGCTTCTTTATTTTTTTTCAAGGTTTAATGCTCAAAAAACCAAAAGGAACAGAGTTAACACTGTCAGAACAATGATCAGAATATGAATAAGGCAGCCAATATAGCAAAAGAAAAAAGAAAAGAAAATATGCAGCCAGAATTCGTTTTTCAGCTATCATGCTTAAAATCACTTATGGACTTTTAAGTATTGTTAGAATGCACACTTGCAATTTGAACAACTGCCTACAGACTGCGTATGATAATATATGTGTGGTGCAAGAGCAAGCCAAGCACATCATGAATATGAGACAGTCTAATAGGGCATCAGATTATTTGGCATACTGTATGACTATTCACATATAGAATTATTATGTTTCTGAGCATGTTATATTCTGTAATTAATTGTGTTATAAATGGCTATGGTTGTGCATGTACACTACTTTAACCTGGTAGGTAGTGGGTATTGAAACTCAACAGTTGTGTGTAGATAATTAACATCAACAGAGGAACTTAGCTCAAGCATATGATCACTAATAATGAAATAAGACGTTTCTTATACTTGGGAATTAAACTCTGCCATTTATAGTTTTTCACTGTGATGTAAGTTTCAAACCTATTTGAATGTGTTTTTAAGGAATGCAGTTGAAAAGGACGCAGGACCATTCTACCAGACCCCCACCCCAGAGTCAGTCTGTGCACATTAAAAATTTTATTTGAATATTTAAAGTATTTTTTGGCTCTTAATGCTGACTGTTATATGTGATTTTCAGGTCACCGATCATAGAGACTAATGGACTGGATCCTGTCATTACAGACTTCGGGTAAGAGACTTCAGGTAGTTTCTACGTTACTTAATGAGTTTACTTTTTAAAAAACATTCAGAGAGCTATCGTCCTGCCTACTGAATGTCGGTTATGCTTTATTCTGCGTTTTCTCAGAGGGAATTGCAGGTGAAATAGGGATATTGTATTACACACAACAATACTGTCCATTCAAGTGTTCCTTTAGTACGTTGCTCTAGTCTTGGCTTTGCTATGTCATCTAAACCCTCTCCTCCCTAATCTAGGTTGGAGCTGTCAGACAATAAAGATGACCTCAAAGACACTGGAACATCTACATCATAAGTCTCCTTTAGTTTTTACAGTTAATTTATCAGCATCTTGTTTACATCTATGTACATTTTGTTTGCGTAATTATGTAACCCACTCATAATTTTGCATTTATTAATAATTAGTGTTGATAAGGGAATTTTGTCATTGTGCTTAGTCACATATTTACTCAATAATATTTTGCCTGATCGAGCTAACTGCATGAGAATTGCTGATACGAGGTGATGTGAGTGTACAGTGACACTGTCTCTTGATTTAGGCAGTATATTGATCACTCACCAGAAAAGGCTGCATCCTGCTGTTTGTTTTTCAGTAATTGAGCTATATTCAGGCTGGCTTTCACATTAGTCTGTGAACCCATCCTGGTTTTCAGACACCCCTCCACCTAGCCATACACACACCGAAACTCTCTGTTTCCCAGTCTCATTCAATCTTGCATAATGAGAAAGAAGATATTCTTCTGTCCCTGGAATAATGTATCTGTTGAGACCTACAATGACCTGATTTGTTATTTGCACTTTTGAGACTCCTGAAAGAATGTCACTTAATTAAGTACCCCTTAATAAAATCTTTTTAGGATTCACTTTTTAATTCCTCTCTGAAAGTACTGGAACAGTAAAGGCAATTATTTTGTTTTTGCTGTACACTGAAGATATTTGGTTTTGAGACCAAAGATGGTCGATAGATAAGAATTTCAGCTTTCATTTCCTTCAGTTACATCTAGACATGTCAAAGATCTTGCTTTCGGGGGTTTCCCCCCTTCTGTCTTCT
Source organism: Hemibagrus guttatus (assembly GCA_033459395.1). Taxonomy (NCBI): domain Eukaryota; kingdom Metazoa; phylum Chordata; class Actinopteri; order Siluriformes; family Bagridae; genus Hemibagrus; species Hemibagrus guttatus. The sequence continues at coordinate 18,514,272 of JAUCMX010000007.1, forward strand.
CTTCCGGAGGTGACATGGATGCTCATTTGGGTTAAGGTCCAAGGTGATTGACTTGGCCAATTTCAATGCTTCAACTTTTGCCCCTGATGAGTCCTTTGTTGTGTTGGCAGTGTGTTTTGTGTCATTGTCTTGCTGCATGATGAAGTTCCACCCAAAACATTGGACACATTTCTCTATAAACTGGGAGATAAAATATTTCTGTAAACTTATGAATTCTGTTGCTACCATCATGAGTTAATTCTTCAATAAAGATTAATGAACATCATGTTCAAGAAGCAGCCATGCCCAAGCTATGACTCTACCACCATCATTCTTGACCAATGAGCTTGTACATTATGGATCATGAGCAGGTCCTTTCTTTCTCATATTTCTACTCTTGAAGTGTTCTTCAAATTGTGCATTGTTATACCTTTACCCCTGCCCTATGGAGGTTGAACAGTGATAGCTGTTTTTGAGTTTTATTAAAAGCTCTTACAGTGTTTGTCATCAACTGCTCTTGTTTTCCTTGGCTGGCCTTTTTGATGCCTGGTTGTTAGTACTCCAGTAGTTTCTTTCTCTCTCAGGATATTCACTTTTTTTGTTAACTCTGTCCAATGCTTGTGCAGTGGATCTGATTGATTTTATTTCTTTTCCCAACTTCAAAAAATGTCTTGCTTTTCTTCCATAGACAGCTGTCTGGTCTTCATATTGGTTTATCTTTTTTTTTTTTTTTTTTAGCAACAAATCCAGTAATCACAGTCTGGTACCCAGATCTTAATTGTTTAAACTATCAATCTCACAGGACACAGCTGGGTAAGAAGAAAAACCTGTCAGTCACATGTTTAACATTTTTGATCATTTGAAAAATGCTGCCATGTTCTGAGTTGTCTAAGACGTCTAATGTATATATCAGGAAACAAATACTGAAATTCTTATCTATTGTCTTAAAAACAAAACAAAAGAACTGGCCTTGCCATTCTGAGTATTTGTATATAGTATGGTGCGTAGTATAATCTGTACACATACATTATATAGTACATATACATCATTTGTATATACAGAATGTCCAAAAAGACGGGTATCAATAAGGTTAAAAGTACATATACTTAATTTTGTGTTTATTATTGACAACATACAGTTTAGGGGCATTGGTGGCTCAGTGGTAGGTTTTTCACCTATCAAGTGGAAGGCCTGGGTTAGATTCCCAGCCACTGGATGCAGTGCCGGTCCCAAGCCCGGAAAAATGGGAGGGTTGCGTCAGGAAGGGTAGCTGGCGCAAAACCTGGTTGGGTGGACCAGTTGGTCCGCTGTGGCGGCCCCGAACAGGGAGCAACTGATAGCGGCATTATACAGTGACAGTAAATATTGCACATGATTTTGAGAGGTGATATTGCAAATGATATGATATTATCATGATATTGTGTAGTATAATATAACATACTATAGTATTGGTGTACATTGTGTAGAATGTAGTAGAATCTGTATACATTATAGTGCACCGAATTGGTATATACTATAGTAGAATCAGCAGATAATGTGTTATAGTATCAGTGTTGTCTATGTCCTTGTCTTTATCTTATGGTAATGTGTAATGTCTATAAACATCAGGTCTCAACATACTTGGCCATCAAGACATTATTCTGATTTTCTATTACAGCAGTTGAAGCATATAATTTGGTAGAGAGTATTTAGTATTATTCTACCACTACTGTGAATTAGACTTATTATAGTAACTGTAGTTAAATTGTCTGGAGTCACTGATGAGAACTGAGAGTTCAATAGGTTAATAACACACCTATTTATTGTTAATGTATTTGTATTTATATTTACATTATTTGATAGATACACTTATATAGCGTGACATCCAGAAGTCTTTTGTTGTCTCTATTAAAAACAAATCCTTATGCTAGTATGGAAACAGTGCAAGCTATTCTAGGTGTTTATTGAAGAGGTTGGTCTTCAGACTGGGGTAAACAGACTAACAGAATGTTTGGACAGCCTGGGGATGTTCATTCTACCACCTTGATGCCAGAAAAGAGAAGATTCTTGATGCGTGTCTTTGTATCTTGAGTGATTTGGGTCATGATAAACCATGCTAGAGGCTTGAAGGGAGTGTGGGGTTTGATAAATGTCTCTAGGTAGTTATGTGTCAGTGTTTTATATCTGATGTGAAATGCTACAGGAAGCCAGTGGAGGGAATATGGCAATGAGGTGATGTGGGGAAAATTGAAAACAAGTGCAGGAGTGGGAATAATATTTATCAATGACTGTAAATGTAAAAGTGTTTAATACATATGATGTCATGATCACAGTGGTGGACAAAACCGCCAGCATTTTCACTCGTATGTCTCTGTAAAGGTGGATCAACTATTTTAATTACATCTTCCTCTCTTATAGAATCCTGCAATACAGCTTAATAACTGACACATTTGATTCCCTTTTCAAAAGCAGAGTGCAGTATTGAGTTTCTGCTGTGCTTTATCAGTCACAGTGTGAGTGTTGGACACAGACAGTGCCTATGGGGAAAAAAACTCAGCCAGTTAGTCCATATCAGTTGCCATGGTTCACTTAACCCTTTGTGTATGTGTTTGTGTGTGAATAAACCTGTGCATTTTCTCTTCTGTGTGTGACGTTACTGAAAGGTGGGTCAACATACAAACATGCACACAAACACACCCCTGAAAGTTAAAGGCCTCTGCTACACCAAGCCTTCTGTCAGTTGTCAACTAGAGCTGAATCTCTTGTGGTGTGTCTCACTGTTCTTGTCAGCACCGATTCAGTCGATTAAGCATGTTGAGTGATGAGACAAACCTCCCAACTGCTCAGCTAAGAAAAGAAGCAAACTAAAAAAATATTGAGTGTGTATATACAGAGTACCTTATTTTTGTCTTCTTGGTAGTGTCTGGCTAAATTTGCTGCATTGTAAAATGTAATTTGAAATCTTGGTCTCTAATATGTTATGTAATAATATGTATATTTGAGTATATGTAGATGATACTTGTCGACTGTTAGTGCTGTACTGTATTGACTTACTATTAAGAACAGTGTTCCTGAGTGGCACAAACAGAAAATCTTTAGTCCTATCATTGGGAGATTCAATACAGACAAATCCATAGACATCCATGGCTGGGAGTCCAAAAGTACATAAAGAGTGCTCTGTGGTAGGAGGGATGACATTCTCTCCCCTGTCAATCACAGCAACTAACCAATCATGGGTGTGTGTGTGAATGTGGAGTGAGGAAGTTCTCTGCCATGTGATGTAGTATGAGCAGCAAAAGATGTGTTGGCTGGCTTCATTTGTCTTGGAAGAAGCTCATGCTGGCCTTCACATTCTCCAGCTGGTAGCTGTGTGATAAGGGAGACCTAGCTATTGGTTATGATATGGCAAATATCCAGTAGTAAATGGTTTGTGTTTCTGATGTAGTTTAGTAGTATAAGTAACAAATACAGACTACTGCTCCCTCCTGATTTGCAGTCTGTGCATGACGAACATCAGCTGTAGTCTTTACTGTACATGTACAATGATAGAAGCTGATCATTTGGCCCTGGTTAGCTGTCACTCTTTTACTTTGGCCCAGAGGAACGTCACTTGAAGTTGTATTGATGTTATATTGAGAGCAGCCTTTAGTAATGTGTGTTAGTAATGAATTAGATGAACATCTAATATTGTCTAGTAAATGTTCCACATATACTTGCTTTGCATTCTAAACTGTCTCTTCAATCGTGACTTGTCATGTGCAGTATTATTTTTCTTCTCTTATTCTGAGATTTTGAAGCTTTGCATGATCAGCATTCTTTTTTTAAAATACATGGAGGACAACGGAGACTGGCTGCGTGCCACGTCAGGCTGCTCTTCTGCGGTTACTGCTGTATCTACATCACTGCAGTAAAACAGCACAGAGTCTCCCTCTTCTTCTCTCTCTCTCTCTCTCTCTCTCTCTCTCTCTCTCTCTCTCTCTCTCTCTCTCTCGTTCTTGCTGTCTCATCCATTCACTCTCGCTCTGTATACTTCGTTGCTTTAGGCTACGTCATTACCTTACACACTTACATTGTGCAGACTGCAGTTGAGACATTCTAGCCCTGAGTCCCATGATGAACGGCCCGAAATAAGCGTGGACCTTGTGAGCCGAACACAGTGGTCATATTGTCACCTGACAGGGCAGTATCTATTAAATTAGCTAGGCTTATTATTTGGCCAGTGTGCTGAGGAAATACGACTCCTCCTTCCCTGCTGCATTGACCAATCAGAGACCAGACTGCAGTGTATAGCATGAGTGCTGTGCTGCGAGGAGGAACAGCCTAACCGATCTGATCTGTGTATGTGTATATATGTGTGTGTGTGTGTGTGTGTGTGTGTGTGTGTGTGTGTGTGTGTGTGTGTGTGTGTGTTAGGAAGAGGAGGAGATGTTGGGCAGAGAGAAAAGGGGCTGAGTGAATGTTTTGTTGCTCTATATGTGATAGTCATCCTGATCTTATTAAGGTCTGCATTCTCCCTGTGCTTGTTCCTATTAGACAGAGAAAGTGTGTGTATGTATGAGTGAGAGAGAGAGATAGAGTGTGTGTGAGTTGAATCAAGTATGTGTATGTGTGTCGAGGTGAGGGAAGCTGCTGTTAGGAGCTCCTGAAAGGGCCTGATTTCAAACACACTGTGAATTATTCTTCTGCGTTTGCCTTCTCGTACTTTCATCTTCTATTTTTTGTCTTACTTCTTTCCATCTTTTATTGTGCCAGATGAAAATGTCAAAGGGAGGAGAAACTCTGTCAAATGGGTAAGAAATGCGACACTGTGGATGGGACGTTGTGTATGTGTGTGTCCTGCATGAGTGTGAGATTGTCTGGGAGGGTTCACTCAGTGTTATGAATTGAAAATGCACTCTTTAGGAGCTCTTTGAAATGTTGTTCATTAGGTGTCCTATATGTATATTGGCTAATGTATGACCTAGAATCTATACTTAAATCCTGACGTGCAGATCCTAGCTTTTTGTAACTACCTAGAGAATATCTTGGACTATGTTTATGTGAGAATCCATATGTCATTGTATGTTACTCCGTCAGCTTGTTTGTGTTAGTTGTTCCGGTAATCAGTGCTCAGATGGCCCCTCTGAGAGATCAGCATGTAAGAGGTGCTGACTTTAATCATTTGAGCTGTATACACAGCATCTAGCAGGCAGGGCAAATTTAGAAGTGTGTGTGTCCTTGCATTAAAATGATTAGTATAGTATGAAGCTAACTCTCAGCAAGAAAAAAACACTGTTTCGGCTATGTTTTTTCTGGGCCTACTCTAAATATCTGAAGTAATTCAAAATGAATAACATTTTAATCTGCCATCTACATGTTATATATTGTTGGCCAGGGAAAGTAGCTTTTAGCTAGAAGAATTTAAATCAAATCATCATCAGCCTGTGTCACTCACTGCTAATTACACACAGAAAGACTTAACAGCAATACAGAACATCTTCTGTGGGTCTGAGGGCCACCTGAGACATTAAGTATGTTGCAGTTGTGAGAGCAGAAGAGAGCACAAAGACTGGGTCTGTCTATCCTGAGTGGATAGACCTAGCTGCTCTTCAGTTTCAGTCTCTTGCTTCTCACTCACTTTTATTGTCCTGATTCTCAGTTACTGTGTACAAAGAAAAAATGCATAGAGAGTTATTACTGCATAGGAAATGTGCTATAGGAGTGCATTCCTACACTATCATATCCAGGTCAGCTTGTAGATGACCTGGTGTGTTGCTGATCATTCAAACACTTGTATTTTTATTTATTTCTCAATTATTATCCAGTTTTTCATTAGCAGGATTTATTTTTCATTTAATTTCTTATTTCAAAACAACCGAAGTTCATTTCATTTCATTTATTGAAAACTAGCAGTTACCTCAGTTTTGGTATTGGATATACATGGGATTTTCTTAGCCAAAATTAGCTACATTATGCTAGCACAAATAAGTCAAGATTTAAGAATGCCTTCAAGCCTTCAAGTTAAAATGATTTGGTGCTGTAGCAGTACAAGTTGGGAGTTTATTTTTTCTTTAGCTCCTTATATGCCTATATGTTACTAGAGAACTTTAGATACAGTTTAGACAGGGCTAGCAACATAGCCTTTTTTGATGTTGCTAGTTAGAGAGTTATTATAGCAAGCATCTGTTTACTAAAGTTAACTTTTAATGAAACGTTTTAAAATGATTTTTTATTATATGCTTAGGAAACAACAACCTGTTATCCAACCTGTTAGTGGTGAAAATGTTTACAGCACAAACACGCACAAAAATGAATTATTAATTAACAAATAATTCTTTAGATTGTGCTGCCTTAAAGGTGTTGGGTGATTTATTAGGTTTACTGGTAACATCAACTTCCAGTCAGTTCAGAGTTGTTTTATTGAGAGTCACTGAGCTCATTTGCAGCTTTATAGCATACAGATTAGTGCTAGGTTAATGTGTTTTTGGGGAAGGTACCACACCTGGTTTAAGACGTCTTAATCAGTTTATTGAATGGATAATTTTGCTCAAAAACTGTCCAACATTTCCATTTAACATTTCCAAATATTTGTATTAAATGTAATTACATAAAGAATGTCTTTTCTAGTGATGTACTATAGAACCACTCTTAGAAAAATGTTACTGAAGTGTCCCTGTGGTGGTATCCTTAAGGGTGTGGTTTTTGGACCTTTAGCATTTATCTTTCACCAAGTCAATACAATCAACCAAAATAAGTAAAATAAAAATAACTTAATGTACACAACAAAAATCACAATATAGTTTGTGTGACTAGATTGGCTAAAAAGTTTACAAGGTTCAGAGCATCCCTCATTAAATTTTACCAAAGCAATTTTCATCTCTACTTCTGGACTTCTTCGCTCTGTTCTCATAACTTCATACTATACACATAATAAAACATTGGCTATTTGCATTGTGAGTCATTTTGGCTCTTTATGTTAAAGTAGGAGGTTCTTGGTGACATTTATGGTGCACTCTAAAAATAGAAATAGGTTTGGCAGTTTTTGACATCCATGTCCTCTACGCATCACAAAGTACAGTGCTCATGCCACCACCCAGACACACTGCCTTTTAAAAAAAGTGATGACTAGCCATATTACTTAGTAGGTTTTTGGTCAATAATGGAGCAAGATGGAGCAGCCACTGATATATACAGCAGCCTATGTAGGGTGGAAGTTTTTATTTTCATATATCATTACATTGTGGACCTCTTCTTAACACTGTCAAGAGCACTGTCCTCATTTTGCACAAACTGTTGTACACTTACATCACAAAGTCACCTCTGCATGGGAGCACATCTCTACTCTAGTGTATATGAAGGCTATTTTGTTCTCTCTGCTCTAATATTAACAGAAGAAGCTGTGGAGATGCTTAGTAGTGCATGTTAGACCCCCCCACACACACACACACTTGACTAGAATCATACATAAAATAGTTAATTTAGTTCATATTCCTAAAATGCAGGAAAACAAAAGACGTTGTATTGACTCTGAGTGTCGGATCATTTGAAGTATTCAAGTTTTCCCCCTTAAACTTTTTTTATATTCATTCAAAATTGAATGGTGCTGGTAGCATCATCTTGAGTGTAACCCTTGGCCCTTGGTTACAACTCTGACTACTGACCTTCACATACCCTTCTCTAGGCAAAGGCAATGTTATAATATTTGCTTTTATCTATAATAAGGAATTTAATGTTGTGCTGTGTTTGGAATATATATATATATATATATATATATATATATATATATATATATATATATATATATATATATATATATATTCCAAACACAGCACAAGATTAAATTCCTTATTAAAGATAAAGGGGGCACGGTGGCTTAGTGGTTAGCACGTTTGCCTCACACCTCCAGGGTTGGGGTACTCCTCTGGGTACTCCGGTTTCCTCCCCCAATCCAAAGACATGCATTGTAGGTTGATTGGCATCTCTAAATTGTCCGTAGTGTGTGATTGTGTGAGTGAATGAGAGTGTGTGCCCTGTGATGGGTTGGCACTCCGTCCAGGGTGTATGCTGCCTTGATGCTCAATGACGCCTGAGATAGGCACAGGCTCCCCGTGACCCGAGAATAGTTCGGATAAGCGGTAGACAATGAATGAATGAATATATATATAGTATATATATATATACTGATTGGGCATAACATTATGACCACCTGCATAATATTGTGTTGGTCCCCTTTTTGCTCCACTAGATCCCTAAAGATGTGCTGTGGTATCTGGCACCAACATGTTAGCAGTAGATCCTTTAAGTCCTGTAAGTTTTGATAGATACTGACCACTGCAGACCGAGAACACCCCCACAAGAGCTGCAGTTTTGGAGATGCTCTGATCCAGTCGTCTAGCCATCACAGTTTGGCCCTTGCAAAACTCGCTCAAATCCTTACGCGTGCCCATTTTTCCTGCTTCTAACACATCAACTTTGAGGACAAAATGTTCACTTGCTGCCTAATATATCCCACCCACTAACAGGTGCCATGAGATAATCAGTGTTATTCACTTCACCTGACAGTGCTCATAATGTTATGTCTGATCTAACATTGATATATATATATATATATATATATATATATATATATATATATATATATATATATATATATATATATATATATATATATATATTTTCTGATATATATTGTGACACTTTATCTGCACACTGGTTGACTCCATTCATCTAATTATAGGACTTCTTATGGCATCTGGTTACACCAGAATGAATTTAGTTGTTTCACAGCAAGGGGAGTGAATATTTATATGCATTTTTTATTTGCAAATCATTTTTTGTAAATTCATGATATACAGTACAATACCAGTTACATCAATTTTAATTTGAGTTTCTAACACTACAAAATGCAGAAAAGGTTAAGGTAGTGAACACTTATGCAGGCCGCATTTATTACTATCATGTAAATGAGGAGCATGCTGCGTTGCACTGCATTGCAAAAGATTAAACTGTATTAGCTTCAAGCTGTTTATGTTTTTCTGAGCTCAAATCTAATACAATCTAGTTTATAGTTTAATAATTCCCTGCAGTGCAAGTGTGTGCTTGGATATTGTGGGACATTCGCTCTCATCTATGACACTCATGATAATTGTGTATTATTATTTCACTCAGCTTTCTGCATAGCTTCTATCCTCTGTAATCTGCCATTTTTGTACGTATCTCAGCTCAGAAAGATCTGATCTGTCTGTGGCTCTGGAGGACTGCATGGCAGCGCTGGATTTATTCCTGCACAATGAATTTGACGAGGCACTGTCTAGACTCAAGTGCAGGTGAGTGTGTGATCATTTTTTAGTAGACTAGTGCTATGCTATAAATGTAAATGTAAAGTGCTAATCCATCATGTGATAATTGTTATCATTATGGAATAACATATGTAGGTGAAATACAGATATTATGTAATGTATCTTTAATCTGTGGAGCCCCCTGCAAGCCAGGTGATGTCATGTGATTCCACATTTAAACTAACTATGAACTATTTTTTTTTTTTTTTAAAATATGACGTCATTGTTTCAATAAGTTAAAAAAAATGTAATCATTTCAAAAAATCATCAATCAAATTAATGTTGTGTAAGAGGCATAAAACACTTCAGGATGTTCAGTTATTGGAAAATAATCAACTTCAGTGCAGTAACTGTAACTCTGATTCATACTGAGCCTTCATCATACCACACCACCATTCATTTATTTTCCTATAACAGCATGTGCTACAGGGTTTCATTCTGTGCGTTATTAAATTAAGGTGGTGATTATTATTTTCCTCAGAAGAACAGCCTGAGTCTGTTTTCCAAGTGACACTTAATGGGGAAGGAACAGTGTACATCCCCTGTAAAGAAAAAAAAAATCCCACAGAGAAGTTATCAAGTGGAGTTTTAAATAAACGAATAAAGTGGGGTTTACCACTGTCTTGCATTGTGGAATTTCTCTTTGGTTTTTGGTTTTCCCCAACAGTAAAACCAGATCCAGATGTTATTGATAAACATGCACTTGGAACTTGTTGAGACGATCTGAGTGCTAATCACTGTGCTGCAGCATTCAGTCTGTGCAGGAGTGAGGATTTTAAAAACATTTTAACTGCACTTGTACACATGAACCTGCATGCATAACGAGTGAAGATATCATCATGCCTCGACAGTAAGCAGATGAAAATAGATCACAAGTTGGAACAAGTCATGAAATGGGATGATGACCGCTAAACTTCGTAGTGGTGAATAAACCTAGTAGCTGGTCGACTTTCTCAAAGCTTAATCAGTATTGATGCATCCTGGCTAAAGATAAATTAATGCTAATGTCCTTACTGCTAATAGTCATTAGTGTTGAGAGTGCATTATGTCTGCTTTAGGGTGTGAAAGAAGAAGGAATTTTTTAGTACAGTCTAAGACTGAAGTGATGTGTGCTGTTTTGGCTAGCTGTCCTAACTTGCTAAACCAGGAAAGGAGCAGTTCATGCAGGCATATAATGGATTTCTTCCAGTCAGTCTCAGTTAAGCTCCTCCCCATTTCAGTCAACAGTTCATGAGTGGTAAAGGTACATACATTTCTTCATAGGGACTAAAAGTGAAGAAAAATGTGAAAGGGAAATCAAGAATACTTCAATATAAGTTTTACTAAACTTAGTAAAGCAGATTAACGCACTCAGTGTATGATATTTGCATGCTGAATGCAGGATTTGGTCTAGAATTTCTGCCTTTTATTCACCTGTCTGAAAGTTAATGTGATAATTGTTTCTGATTTTGGTCTGAGTCCTGTCTAATAAAAATGTGTGAACATACTGGGTATGTTCATAAAAAGATTTTTAATGAAAATAAATGAATTGTTGAATAGTGCCATCATCGAGTTTCACTGCTGCAGAGAATAAGAACCTGAGGCTACAAATAAGCACTGGATCTCTGAAACTGTACAGGTCAAAATGGGGGGTGGGGTGTGGGGTGGGGTGGTGGTGGTGGTGGGGGGGGGGGGGGGGGGGTGGTTTGATGTTTTTTCCAGTCTTCAATTGCACAGTTTTGGTGAACCTCTGGACACTGTAGCCTTAGACTTCTGTTTTATTTTTTCACTTCAGATTTTGAAATCAGGTCAAAGTAGATGATTATCAACATTACTGAACATGTTCAAAAGCTTGAAATATGGCAAAGTTAAACATTTAAACACAAGCAAAAGGACAGAGGACAGTGTATGGCAGATCTTCTGTGTGATCTGCTGTCACATTATAGTGTGTGTGTGTGTGTGTGTGTGTGTGTGTGTGTGTGTGTGTGTATATATATGTGGGGGTGGGGGGGTGGTATAGTCACGCCACCACTTAGCTCTCTTGTAGTCTGGGTGCTGTTTTGTAGGTCATATGACTTGAATTGAGCAAGATTAAGCGTGATGACACACTGGTCAGGAGTTCAGGCCCGCGCTTTTTCATATTTATGATGGCTAACAGTGCAACAACAGTGCAACAAGGACACCAATTCACACACTAATTCTCAGTGCACTGAGCAAAATTAACAGTACTAATGTGGAATTTCAAATTAATTGTGTAATAATGGAACTGGTACCCCTGTGGTTTAGATAATAACTGACATGGATAAATCATCCTCTATACAATAAATGATAATTTTTTATGAGTACTATTAAAATAAACTATATTTCCTTATTATTTTGTTTTTCTGACAAAATTTGATGATACAATGTACAGCACATCATCAAGCCAAACTACAAAATGTTTTTTTTAGATGTTACACTTTGAACAATATTTTTCTCTTAAATTTTGCTTACACTAATCTTTATGTTAATCTTTTGTACAGTCAGTTAACAGCAGCCATGCTGGTTTGTTTGTTGCTTAAGTCCTGCTGAGAGTATATTCTGAAGGCATCCTCTACAAGCTACAATAAGCTGTAACAGTGTGTGTATAAGGGTTTTAGTGAATAGCATTGAAACGTGAACCATGCAGACATTCATCATTCCTTTGTGTGTTCACCCCACCAGCATTATTCCATCGTTGTTTTATTAAAAGAAACCGGGTTAAACTGGCTTAGCCAGTAATCCTGCTGCTGAGCATTCTGGACCTGCAGTGTCACATTCTCTCCAGTTCACAGCAGGCTGTTTCCTAAAAACCTGAACCCAACACGTCGTTCATTAATTATGGCGCAGTAGCTCTACCTTATGAATAGCCACATTTTTGTAATGCAAATGAGCAGTTTCTAGCATATGTCACATCAAAATAATGACCATGATTCTTTTAAAGCATTGTGTTATACTGCATGCGTTGTATTATTTGATACAGAATATATTTTTGATCAAATGTTCTATATTAGATTAAGACTTATTCTTATTAAATCTCTCTCTGTCCAGTCAGTGTTTGTCTTAGGTGTATTTTCATGCACTGAGTCATCTGTGATTGTTGTGCTATGAATATATCACATTTGTGGTTTTTTTTTTGTGTATGTGTGTGTGTGTTTTCTCTGACAGGACTAAAGACAGTATGTATCATGCGCTTACGTATGCCACCATTCTGGAAATGCAGGCAATGATGACCTTTGACCCTGCGGACATCTTGTCAGCAGGAAACACCATGAAAGATGCTCAAGCTATATGTCAGAGGTAAATGCACTCTCCGTTTCTGCATATTACTAGAAGTTTTACGGTAAAATGAATAAATAAACATTTATGCGTGTGTGCATAAATCCTAAACGACATCAGAGCAGGAATTAGGAACAGAAGTTAATGATATAATCCCGAAATGCTGCTTGCCATTGGATATAGACAGCGTTTTGTCAAATCAAGGGGGTTGATGGAATTTCTGAACCATCTGACACAGTAGCTGCTCGAGTGTGTGTGAAAATGCACGGTATGTATGTTTTTAAGAGGCACATTTACTCAGGAATGTCCTTAAGACCATGTAGCAGTGAGTGATGTTGATAGTGGCTACACACACACGCGCACACACACACACACACACACACACACACACACACACACACACACACACACACACTTCCAGTCTTGTTTGTTATTGCTATTGTTTTTCTACCTTTAGTTAAGGTTCAGTTAAACTTTATTTTCATTGTCAGAGTATGAATATAAAGGCAATAAAATGCAGTTAGCATCCAACCGACAGCAGATAACTTATTGCACTGTAACCTTATTGATTTCATTTAACTTCAGATGATAGTATACAGGTAAAGGTAAACAGTATGATGTATACCATTAATGCAAATGGCAGTTAAGTTTAATTAAATAAATAAGAATTAGGGTGCAATAAGTTGAACTAAACATATACTTGCAGTCATATAATTGCAGTAATGTATTACATACAAATAAATGCAGATAATACAATTACAGTACAGTACAGTATAGTATGGTGACTCATGCTAATGTTTAGATATTACCTGAAATTTCTTTAATTTCCCCGTCTTTATATCTCAAGGACTGTACATCTCTGAACCAGTTTCATCTCTTTGATAATATCAAAGATATTCATCATCAAAATTCATTCTTCACCCAGAGAAGTTTTGCCACAAAGCCTTATTTGATTCAAACGACTCAAAAATTGCTAAAACTGCAACAGAAAACTGTGAGCATTGTCTCAACTTCACTTTAGGCTTAAGAATCATTTTACTTATCTCACACCTTATTCACCTGGGAGATTGAAATCAAATGTGAGTCACGATATTATGCCTCAGGCAGCCTGGAAGACATTCTCCTTCCCAGAATGATAACTGTGCCTGTAAAACTGATAATAGCCAAACTGAACTGAAATAGTCCATACATTAGTAAGCTCAAAGCCATTCCTTAAAGATAATGCTCCTCAGCGTATTTCATGAGTATGTCCCGGTGCCTGTCGAAAAAAGAAAATCTATTGCGTGATGTAAATTGTCAATTTTCTTTGGAAATATTAGGAAACCGATTACCTAAAAATTCATTAGATTTAATTATTTAAAGCTTAATAGAACTTTCTATCAACAGCCTGTGCCACGACAGTACTTTTTAATCTTTCTAAAACAAGTCAGAAATGAAACAATTGTTTTAAATAGTCAATAATCATAGAACAGTCTCAGCATTCACTTTAGTAAACAAATATCAGGACACGGCTTGCCTTAAGAACGTCAGGTAATCTAAATAGAAAATCTCTAATACGACATTAAACACAGAGTGATAAGATTGTATATTCGTTTTATAAAAATGGGTCTCTTTAATGATCAACCATCTCCAGAGCTTGTTTGCTCGTGTGCAAACTTTTTAGGCTTCATGCATGCTGGTCTTGCAGTCTAGAAGCTGCAGAGGTACAATTTTGAAGACTAACTTCATCTACATATGAGTACATTAAACATAATTTGCTATATAATTAATAGAATTTGCTATATTAGCTTCATTTATATATTCATATATGAAAAGACTCTTGAATTGAGCTATTGAATAAGAATTTAATTAAGCACCCTTGTTGAATATTTCACTCTGGTGTGATGAGGTTATCTCTGTTATTTCAGGCATCGTAAGAAGTCCTCCTTCAACAGTAAAAGCTATACAGAAGGTAAGCACAGGTGTTTTACAATCTACACATTCATCCTGTACATTCGTTTCAGAGAAGTACTTACAACTATGCCAGATATACAGTATGCTGATATACTGTTTACATAAACAATATATATCTCTGACTTGATTTTTCAGAGGAGCTGCATGCTGAAGTGTGTTATGCTGAGTGTCTCCTGCAGAGGGCAGCACTGACCTTCTTACAGGTTATAGTCTCCACATATAATGCTTAATGGAAAAATCCATTGATTTGTATAATCTTAACACATTATTAATATTTGTAATCTATATGCGCTCTTCAGCTGCGCAAAATCTTTATTTTATGATTAAATCTGAGTTTTTCGGTTTAAGCCGCTGATCTTGGTGCCAATAGGAATTCACCTCTGCCTGAAGTGAGCCATGCAGCAGCTCTTTAATCCTTTAGTCTGTCCATCTGAATGCTCAAACAGAACAACACCAAAGTCACAAATATCTCATTATAAACATATTTCAAATAAACAAGCTTTTTAGATATAATTGTATAATAATTAAACAACATTAGAAGTTGGGGTTGTTCAGGGTCACCACAGCAGACCAACTGGTCTGCACAACAACTTGGCACAGGTTTTATGCTCTTCCTGACACAACCCTCCCATTTTTTCCTGGGCTTGGGAACAGCACTGTATCCAGTGGCTGGGGTTTGAACCCAGGCCTTCTGCATGGTAGACAAGAAACCAATGCCCTGATAATTAAACAACATTAACTATTTTTAATCTGTGTATGCAGGATGAAAATATGATCAGCTTTATCAAAGGAGGAATTAAAGTGAGGAACAGCTACCAAATATACAAGTATGTAGTGTTTCTCTTGCTTCTGTGTTTATTCAGTTCATCAAGTGATTTTAATGATGGTTATTGTATACACTTGAACATTAAGGATCTTTTATTTGATGTGAGTTTCTGTGTCCTCTGCGCTTTCAGGGAGCTTCATACAATCCTGAAATCCTCTGATTATATTCATGGTCAAAGTCATGGCCACTTTGAGGGAGGAGTGAAACTTGGAGTGGGAGCATTTAATCTGGTGAGTGTAGTCTGAAGGCAGCAAAGAGTTTGAATAAAGAAAATATTAGATATGCATTTGACATATTTTTTCATTTTTAATGGCAGATGCTTTCTCTGTTGCCTACAAGGACCCTGAGGATGCTGGAGTTTGTGGGTTTCTCTGGTAATAAGGTGAACTCATCATTCTATGGGACTTATCCTGTATCAGGTTCAGTGATATGTGTATTTGGTGTTCACTGTGTTAACTGTGTATGTGTGTGTGTGTGTTGTAGGAGTTTGGACTGCAGCAGCTCCAGGAGGGCTCTGCTGAGCACACGTTTAGGTCTTTCCTGTGTAACATGCTGCTGCTTTGCTATCACACATTCATGAGCTTCATACTGGGTGAGACAACTTCAAAAATAGCACACAAAACGCAGAATTCCACAGTGACAGTCTAGCACTTAGAAGCTTTAAGTGTGCTGAATCTGTATCTTTATCTACATTTTATGAATATAAAGTGTTTTTATTTGTGTGGGTATAATTAAGGGACCGGAGAAGGCGACGTCAAGGATGCGGAAAAACTGTTGCAGCCGTACCTTGAAAAGTATCCTAAGGTATGGTAAATTAAGTGTCCAGAAAAAAGACAATGCCAAGATTAAATTATATATGAAGTTCAAAATATACAACCATGAGCACATGCAAACTCCAATTTTATCATTCTATCTAATATACAAATCTTTATACCAGAAGGTCAGTGTGCTCTTTCCCGAGTGTTTCTCGAATAAGGTTCTTTGTATACTAAAAGGTCCAACTTTAAATATTTATACAGAACCTTTTCTGAAAAGGAAACCGTTCCTCCAGCAGCACAAACCACAAAAAACTCACTTTACACAGGTAGTTACCTCCCGCAGGTTAGATTATTTGTGAGGGTATTGAAGTCAGTTGCTCACGTTCAAAGCCGTAAAATTAATAGATTATAAAGACATAAAAATATTAGATTATAAACAAAACTCTTTTGGAGAATGATGATTGATGTTCTCAGGTGTAGGTTTTAAGTTTTTGTGATATTTGTCCTTTATTCTTTCCCCCAATCGAACACACCTGATGTATCTAGGATAGGCTTTGTAGATTGAATTACCTATGCGAATATGTGATGTATGTGGGATATGCGAAGACAGAATTTCACTGTGCAGTAACGTATATGTGACAAATAAAGGCAACTTAACTTCTGTAGAGTGTTAAAGCAAACATGGAGAAATTCAGAACGTGAGGTTCTCCAGAATGATTATATGAAAACATATGCAGATTCATTTGACGGAAACAACAAACCTTTAGTCATTACTGAAACTCCTAACAGAATGTTTCTTGAGAACACTAAGACAACGTTAGCAAAACATTTCTTCTGAATACTACTTGTAAGGTCTGCTCGTTCTTGCTGGTCTGTTTTTGATATTTGTAAACATTGTGTGAAAATTGTAAAGCAAATAATTATAACATAACATTGATTTTACATTCTTTTTTGAATTATACCACTACACTGTTGACTTGTTGATTCATTGGAATGCATCTCACAGGTTTATATTATATAATGTGCTTGTTTTTAAGAGATGATTATTTAGCACTCCTTAGAAGGAGTTTTCAGTGTGAGTCAGAGGAATGGCTGGTTTATGTTTGACATCAACATGGAGGTGTTTTTGGGTTTACATTTTAAACTGCATTTTTGATGTCTTATTAAATTTAAGAGAGAGAACTAAATGGAGGCTGGTGAAGGGAATGACTGAGGAACTAATTTTTATAGCTATATAACTTTACATACTTAATAAAACATTTTTAAGTGCTGGCACATTTCAGTGATAAAAGAACACTTTATTATTAAATTAAACACTTTGGGACATGCAGTACAGCCAAAGCTTCTTATATAGGTTTTATAGTGATATCAAATATGTTACTGAACAATATAATAACACTCTCTGCTGGGGCGATCTTTAGAATCACACACTGTGAGTTTCATTTTGAAAAACATCCAATTTTCAAAGCTGGTTTGCCACCTACATAGAGCTGTGCTAATCAAATTTAGTTCTGATTTTAATCAGCCTGCACGTTTTGCCCTCCTCTGTTCATAGGGATCCATCTTCTTATTCTTCGCTGGCCGAATAGAAGAAATCAAAGGCAATCTTGATGCTGTGAGTTCGTCTAATCCATAATCTGTTTGTTCTCAAGTCAATCCATGCACTACAATTCATGTGGGCGTACATGTTGTGACTGTGTGTCTGTATGTGCGTGTGTGTGTGTGTGTTTTAAGGCTATTAAATACTTTGAGGAGTGCTGTGAGGCCCAGCAGGTCTGGAAGCAGTTTCATCACATGTGCTACTGGGAGCTGATGTGGTGTTTCACATATAAGCGACACTGGAAGATGGCCTACATCTACGCTGACCGGCTTAGCAAAGAGAACGCATGGTCTAAGGTGAAACCTCATAACACTAAACTGAGTAAGCTCTTTCACACAGGGCTTTGGTGCAGCAGAAATTTATTCTTGCAACTCTTTGTGTATATGAGATTTTACTGTGCAATGTGAATAAAAATACAAGGACAACTGGAGTAGTAGTTTAGACATCGCTCTGGATAAGGGCGTCTTCCGAATGCATGAATGTAGATGTAGTAGTTGTCATCATGAAGATGATGTCATGATGAATCTCTGGTTGTGTTGAGTTTGCATTGCGTCAGGAATTTTGATCCAATTTCTGTTATACACAACCTTTTTTGTTTTTTGCAGGCCATGTATGCATATATGAAAGCTGCCTACCTCAGCATGCTGAGTACAGAGGAACATCAGACGTTTGGGACGAGCGATGTGGCTTTGTTCAGGTAATGGTGAATTATAGAGTGTGTGTGGCTTGGGTGTGAACATGTGGGGAATGGCTTCATGTTTGCTCAATATGAAATACAAAAGAGAGAACATGAAAATAACAGCCAGCTGCTGTCATGTTGTTACAAAGAACGTCTCGTTCTAATGGTTTTGTAAGTTCACACTGGTTTGATACAGACTACACTATTGTCCTTGTGTTTCTGCAGGCAAGTGCCTGGTCTAAAGCAGAAAATAGCTGGAAAGTCTTTACCCACTGAGAAGTTCGCCATCCGAAAGGCTCGCCGCTATAATGCAGACAACACCGTTCCTCTGCCTGTACCTCCATTGGTCAGTATCTGAGTCAATTTTTGATCGAAAGGGGAAGTAGCAGACTAGGTAGCATTGCAGCTTTACAACTCCAGCATCCCTGCTTCAATCCTGAGATCAGGTTACTGTCTGTGAACAGTTTTGCATGTTCTTCCTATAACCATATTGGTTTCCCCCAGTACTCCAGATTCCTCCCACCTCCCTAAAAGATGTCTGTAGATGGATTCAGTCATCTATAGTGTGTTTGTGTGTGTGAGTGTGCGTGTGTGTGTGTGTGTGTGTTTGAGTGAGTGAGAAGGTTAAACACCATTCTTCCAAAAAATTCCTTCAGCTGATGATGATGATGATGATGATGATGATGATGATGATGATGAGAACCATCAGTCCGGAATCTCCCTTTAGTATTCATTGGGCTGAGATCTGGTCACCCTTCCCTCTAAAAAAAAGGACAAGTGGCCCCAATACATGCCATTAAAATGCCCTCTAGAGCATAGCAGACCTAGACTCTTCCCATTTAATCCTTTAAACTCGGCACCCATCATTTCGCATTACTGACTCTTACCTTTCATGTCAGATTCACTTTGGTTGCTGGATCTGCTTTAACATGAATAAATAAATAATAAAATTAGAATATATAATAGAATAATATCATACCTTCAGAGTTCTCTAATTGCAGTTATACTACATCATGGGAAAACCCTTTAGGAACTGTCTGTTGTCATGCGGGTATCTATAACACTGACAAGGAAACTCATGTTTATGGAAATGTTTACAGATTAAACAAACTTTTTACGTAAGAACTGGCTATGTTGTATGCTTCTGTGTATTTCTTCCTTTTATCAGCAAGTGTTTTTCTTACAGGAGATGATGTATATCTGGAACGGCTACACTGTGATCGGGAAGCATAAAGAGTTGACAGAGGGCATGTTAAAGACGCTGGATGAAGCTCAGCAGAAACTTGAACAGAATCCGAGTAATGACTCAGTTCAGCCAAGTGCATGACCACATAACCAGTTGAAATTTGCTTATTTGTAGCAAAACACACTGCTTTTCCATACCAAGTCCAGTATAGACTGCATTGCCTTAGTGATTTTTGTATGAACATTAAGTTGGTACTTATAAATGATACACAATAAATGAGAAGAGTGTCCATTCTAATGGCCCAATAATATCACAAATTATGGCATAGGCTATGTATAGTTTTTGCAAGGAGCATCTGTTGATGATTGTATTCCTTGGTTTCTCCTTCAGAGACAGAGTTCTCCATAGATGACCAGTGTGTGCTGAGTCTGCTGAAAGGTCTGTGTCTTAAGCACCTAGGCTATACAGAAGAAGCGGAGCACTATTTCACTCTCGTCCTCTGCAAGTGAGTCATTCTGTCCAATATGATCTATCTTTAAAAGAGATATCAAAGCCAAAAAAAGAAAGCGCTTTATCTTAGTTATATAACGCATGTAATTCAGCTTAATTGGTATAAAAAGATTTAGTCTTGTTAACCAAACGGTGTATATAATGTAAATAGCTTTTCCTTACTGTAAATATTATTCATTTACTTTCAAATATTGTCTGTGATATTTTCAGTCATCTTTGTGGTTGTTGCGGGGAAAAGCATTTCCTCTTGAAAATTGTCCGAGTGCTTCTCAATCATTGTTAGAAGTATTAGATACTTATGGGAAAGTGGTTAATGGAAGGTCAATTCCCGTTTGAAAATGTGCAACTGAGGAAATAGCAGACTAGACAGCTTTGAGGCTTTATAACACCAGCATACCTGCCCCAATCCTAAGATCATGTTTCTGTCTGTGTGCAGTATTATGTTCTCCCCATGTGTGCATAGGTTTCCCCTAGGATCCAGAATACTCCCACCTTCCTAAAGTCTGACTGTAGATAGATGTGTGTGTGTGTGTGTGTGTGTGTGTGTGTGTGTGTGTGTGTGTGTGTGTGTGTGTGTATGTATATATGTGTGTGTGTGTGTGTATGAGTGAGTGACTTAGAAGCCCTGCATACACTGCTATCCAGTGTGTATCATTGCAGTGCGCCTAGTGTTGAGATTAGCTCTGGATCCACCAAAACTCTGACAAAGCAGTTAATGCTTAAAATATTTTAGTCGAGACTAGATAACATAATAAAAACATAGCTGCAATAAAAAAAAAGCATAATTCTGTTAGTGATTAAACTCCTCATTTTCATAGTCCAAGCAAAATCTATTCATATACTTATCCTAGTTTAAACGCATCTTGCCTGTTCAGAGTTTTATACTGTCATTAATAATAATAATAATAATAATAATAATAATAGTTATTGTAGTCGCCATCTGGCAGGTTTGAAACATTGTAAAGTTACATTCAATCTGTTAAATACTGCTGGTGTTGAGGCAAATACATACTTTTGAAATCAAATACCTTTCTAGAGTGACTGAGGTGAGATGCCTAAGATAACTTTTTTAATGATCATGTATGCGGAACTAAATCTTATTCTTTAGAAAGTGTGCTTGAGGGTAAAATGTGGTGGAATTCTCCCGTTATACTGGTTTCAAGCAAAAGACAATGTGCGTGTTTTAAGGATGATAGCTAATGAGGACCTCCTGTGCTGTTACTACCGAACCTATTACTTAGAACATTGTGTTCTCTCCATCTTTTTTTCCACCCAGTGAGACACAGATCAACTTTGACCACTATCTTGTACCGAATGCTCTTTTGGAACACGGCCTGCTGTGTCTGGAGCAGGGCAGGAGAGAGGAAGCCATCAAACTGCTGGAGATGGCCAAGTAAGTCATGAATCCACACTAGATGCCTGATAACATGTCTGGCACTGTGTCTGTTGATCCATGTTATCCTGTGTAGGACATGTTCATATCTAGACAGAGACATGTTATGATATGAGATATGTTTACTTTCACAAGCTTTCTACATACTAGTCCAACTGAGTGCAAAGGTTTGTGTCCCCTATATTGTTTGTATAAGAAAGATGCCTAAAGCTACATTTTATAAATAGAATGATGGGATGTTAATAAAAATGTGTGGATATTCTACAATTCTACAATATTCTATATCATTTTCATTTTATCAAGGAACATCTATGAAAACAAACTAGGTGTATACAGACTTTTGCACTCAGATATACATATTTAATTAATGATTAAGATATCTTAATCCAGTTTAATTCCTCCATAACAATTTATAATAGGCTTGATGTTATATGGCACATGCCCCTGGAAGCAGTGGAAAACACTTGAAAAACGTCAGAATTGCCAGCAGTGCGAATCTTTGAAGTCTAGCTCTGTCGTTTTTTTAATCACACTTGCACAGATATTATTTTTTGATTAGTTTTTCATTTATGTCTGTTGTAACTGGCAATAACATTTTCCAAGGAATTTAGTAGGTTCTCGGTCCCAAAATATAAACAGACCAGTAGCCTAATTTAAACCACCATGACACTGACCAGGCAGTTACTAAGGATTAATGAATGAAATAAAAGCTTCATGTCTGAACACTTGCTCACACACTCATAAGAAAGAAAAAAAACCTCACACTTGCATAATTTTTTGGTGTGTTTGAGGTTAAACACCTCATGTTTTAATCAGGTTCCATGTGAAAGCTTTCTGCAAAAATCCCAATGCATAGGGCACCTACTATTCATATCTGTATTCATATACACCAATCAAGCATAACATTATGATGTTATGCCTAATATTGTGTTTGTGCCCCTTTGCTGCCAAAACAGCCCTGACCCATCATGCACTGTGTATTCTGACACATTTATATCAGAACCAGCATTAACTTCTTCAGCAATTTGAGCGACAGTAGGATCTGTTGGATCGGACCACACGGGCCAGCCTCCGCTCCCCATGTGCATCAATGAGCCTTGGCCGCCCATGTCGCCGGTTCACCACTGTTCCTTCCTTGGACCACTTTTGATAGATACTGACCACTGCAGAGCTGCAGTTTTGGAGATGCTCTGATCCAGTTGTCTAGCCATCACAATTTGGTCCTTGTCAAACTCGCTCAAATCCTTACGCTTGCCCATATTTCCTGCTTCTAACACATCAACTTTGAGGACAAAATGTTCATTTGCTGCCCAATATATCCCACCCACTAACAGGTGCCATGATGAGGAGATAATCAGTGTTATTCACTTCACCTCTCACTGCTCATAATGTTATGGCTGATCGATGTATTTTTAGAATAAATCATCTGTTCATTCTGAATAGTGTATTCACATTACATCCCTAATATGCAGCCAAGATACATGGCATATATACCCCTCAATATATTCCTGACCTGAGCACTATTCCTTTTGTTTATAGGCAGAACTATAAAAACTACTCGATGGAGTCACGGACTCATTTCCGGATTCAGGCTGCACTGCAGAAAGCACAAGCCACAGAGGCCAACGGGGAACTCTGCTCGCCTTCAAGCCCTTAACAACCACAGTAACAAGAGAGTCAGAAAGGTCACAGGGTCAACAAATGCCATGCTCAGGCCTAAGGAGCTGGGTGGAGGCTGCACAAGTGCAGAAATACAAACAACAGACAAGCAGGTCTGAGCTTCTGATGAGAGAAACCTCAGTCTCTCTCACTCACACATAGGCATTAACAGTTACACAAAAAAGCATTTCTATTTATCAGAGACAATCATACAATACATCCCAAATGCATGCAGTGCTGAGATACAGTCCAGCTCTGAATAAGGGGCAAAACATTGTGCTGAAAGGCATAACCCAAGGATATTTGTAATGCATCTTTGTTTTTAGCGTTTTGTTTTTACATTGATTTTGCCCTCTGAGGGGCTGACTGTCTACACTGTGGCCAGCTTGTGACCTCAACTAACAGACCATCCTTGTTGATCAATCGTTATTTAATTGGAATTAAGCCTTCATATTTATGCACATCTTATTATATGATACAGTGCATACACAGTCAACAGTGATGTTAATCGGAACACCTGTACACTTGCTTATTCATGCAATTATCCAATGAGCCAATCATGTGGCAGCTGTGAAATGCATAAAAAATATAATCACGCATAATACAAGTGTAAAGCTTCATGTTTCAATCAAATATCTCTCAGTAATAAGCTGAGCCTTAAATTTGATGTTTGCTGGATTTTCTTTGCACCATTCTGTGTAGACTCTATTTACTGTAATGCATGAAAATCAACAGGAAATGCAACCGATCCTTAAATACTCAAACCAGAATGAGCCCCTCTGGCACCAACAACCATGCCACAGTTAAAAATCACAGTTTTTCCACATTCTAGTGATCGGATATTTTCATGAATGAGCAGGTGTACAGGGTTTCCTAAAAAGTGGTTTGTGAGTGTATATGACTAATCTGTTTACTTTTGTTTTTCATTGTGTACATTACACACACATAACCATAGAGAGAAACTTGCCATATGGATCAAAATAGACAGAGCTCAAAAACTGTTATATTTATTAGATGCTACTTATAGAAAAACCTCACACTAGAAATTATGAAATGTATTGTTTATTAATGCCTCACAGCAAATATTTTAAATACTTGATTTTGATAGTTACTTGATATAAATTGTAGCAATGCTACCATGTCACTACTAGAAACTGCAATTAAACTAGTAAGCTACTTTTTTCTTAATGATTCATATAAACCTGGAATATTGCCGTGATTAGTTTACTTTGATCAAATTATTGCTAAAATCTGTTTTTTTAAAGGTTCTTTCATTTTTGTTGTGCATTGATATCATTGTTTCCTTGTTGGACCAGTGTACTAGTTTACCTTGTTGGACTAGTGTACTAGTTTACCTTGTTGGACTAGTGTACTAGTTTACCTTGTTGGACTAGTCTACTAGTTTACCTTGTTGGACTAGTGTACTAGTTTACCTTGTTGGACTAGTCTACTAGTTTACCTTGTTGGACTAGTGTACTAGTTTACCTTGTTGGACTAGTCTACTAGTTTACCTTGTTTGACTAGCGTTTACTTTATCCCATTTTGATGAAACTTGTATATTTTTGTGTGTGTTCCCAAGATGGGAATTCACAAAAATTCCCTAGAACATGTGCATAACAATAATTTTATTGTTAATATATCCCACTAGTCTTAAAACACAGTATATTAGTAGCCTCATGTCTGTCTTCTCATTGTTGTATAAGGCGGCACCTCTATCACAACTTACTACTATTCACAACTACATAAATGCAGAATTGTGAGTATGTGGCTTTCTTTAGTGTTATTTCTTTCTAATATTAGTTGTCTGTGATACTGGCATTGTGAAATTGTCCCAGTTTAAGTGGACAGCTGAATGTGTCTTTTAGAAAGGCAATCTCCTTCATGTGGACTTAATCAAGGCACAAACAAATGCCAAATTCTTTCATATTGGAGGCAGCAGACGGGACTTTCTGCTCTAGTCATGGCAAGGGATGCATTGAAAACCACTACAGCCTTAACAAAGAGATTAACAAAAAACCAAAAAACTTGAAACAGGATTTTTGTTAGGTTAACCAATGTTACTAAATGTCCAAGAGCCTTGATCCTCTCAAATGAACACCATGGCGCAATGCAGTCTTTATAAAGGTCTTTTAATTAGAAGTTATATTAATATATTAATAATATGGAATCTCAAAGAAAGGTCTCTTTTAATGTTTGGGTTTACTTTAGATGCATTACAGATTAAATTATGTTTACTCATCCTTTATCTTTTAGAGTAGTGTCATTGTTTTGTCTTTTGCCTGGGCAATCATATCAAAGCCAGACCAAACTACACATTAAGTCTTACTTTTATAGTAGATCTACAGTGTTTAAACAAATTCGCCTCTCAGTTGCTGTATTTAGTGTCAGTATGGAGATTATGGAGATTTTTATATGAAGAAATTTAATGGATGTACAGTCAAACTACTTAAATTCATATTTCCTTAAAGGTGGTGGAAAAAAGAAATTTAATTAAAATGTGTCTTGAGTTCTATTTTTCCTGGGTGTACACTGATTTTACAGATGATGGGTTGTTAAGTTAACTATTTATGTTGAGTATGGCTCTTGTACATATTAACATTCCTACGAAAAAGTGATGTCTGTGTATAATTTAAGATTAAATGATGACATTCTTTTCCACCAAATATTTGTTCTTGAGTCACGAGAAATTGTGATTAATTATTAAGCCTCTATTATTTATCAGTATAGCAGTGCCTTGATTTAAACATAATGTAGTGGGGGTGTAAACCTCAAGCTTCTATAGGATATTATTTTGCTTCATAGGGTAATGATTTGATATATATTTGACGATATTACTGAATCTGCAACAGTGTGGTATGATTTCAGTTTTTTAGATAATGTTTCATATTTAACTACTAGTGAATCTACAGTGACAACATTCGTTATGATATGGAACAGTTTTATTTAGCATGATTGATATGTGACCAACTTTTTTGAAATCTGGGGTAGGCCTACTATTAAATTGTAAATGATGATGACATACAGACATACAGGCAAATCACCTTGCTAGCCTATATACAGATCAGTTGAAAAATATTAATTATATTTTTTACAGACCAGTTATGTTTTCAATAATAATCGATTTATAATAGATTGTAATTAACATACACTGTGTTGCCAAACGTTTTGGGACACCCTTCCAAATCATTGAATTCAGGTGTTGGGCTTAGCCCCTTAGTTCCAGTGAAAGGAACTCTTAATGCTTCAGCATACCAAGACATTTTGGACAATTTCATGCTCCCAACTTTGTGGGAACAGTTTGGGGATGACCCCTTCCTGTTCCAACATGACTGCACACCAGTGCACAAAACAAGGTCCATAAAGACATGGATGAGTGAGTTTGGTGTGGAGGAACTTGACTGGCCTGCACAGAGTCCTGACCTCAGCAACTTTTGGAATGAATTCCCAAACTGTGTGAATTCCCAAATTCCCAGACTGTGAGCCATTCCAAAACTGGGACATCTGCCTTTACATGCACATGAATTCAATATGGAGTTGATCTGCCCTTTGCAGCTATAACAGCTTCAACTCATGGGAAGGCTTTCCACAAGGTTTAGAAGTATGTTTATGGGAATTTTTGACCATTCCTCTAGAAGCACATTTGTGAGGTCAGGCACTGATGTTGGATGAGAAGGTGTGGCTTGCAGTCTCTGCTTTAATTCATCCCAAAGCTGTTCTATCGGGTTGAGGTCAGGACTTTGAAAAGTTCCTCCACACTAAACTCACTCATCCATGTCTTTATAGACCTTACTTTCTGCACTGGTGTGCAGTCAAGTTGGAATAGAAAGGGTCATCCCCAAACTGTTCCCACAAAGTTGGGAGCATGAAATTGTCCACAATGTCTTGGTATGCTGAAGCATTAAGAGTTCCTTTCACTGGAACTAAGGGGCCAAACCAAACAACTTAAAAACAACACCTGAATTCAATGATTTGGAGGGGTGTCCCAAAACTTTTGGCAATATAGTGTATGTTTTAAGAAACTCTGGACTTCAGCGGAACATTTGTAGTTATTTTGAGATCACTTGACACTTAAATAGCACACAGCTGTACTTTATCAATTAATGATGTGACTTCTAATGGCAATTAATTTAACAGTCTCACGACAACATGGATGCTACTTCACAAATATATTTGTACATACATTCATTCATTGTCTGCCGCTTATCCGAACTACACTCGGGTCACGGGGAGCCTGTGCCTATCTCAGGCGTCATAGGGCATCAAGGCAGGATACACCCTGGACAGAGTGCCAACCCATCGCAGGGCACACACACACACACTCTCATTCACTCACGCAATCACACACTACGGACAATTTAGAGATGCCAATCAACCTACCATGCATGTCTTTGGACTGGGGGAGGAAACCGGAATACCCGGAGGAAACCAACGAGGCACGGGGAGAACATGCAAACTCCACACACACATGGCGGAGGCGGGAATCGAACCCCCAACCCTGGAGGTGTGAGGCAAACGTGCTAACCACTAAGCCACCGTGCCCCCCCTATTTGTACATACACTTGAAAACAAATAATTTTTCCCATAATTCTATGATTTGGGCTATTTTTTTTTTTAGAATTCATTATACATAATGCCGATTAAATCCATTTTAGTTCAGTTACATAATGTCAAAAAGTTTAAGGAGCTAAATACTTAGATAAGATAAGGTAAGGTAAGGTAAGATAAGATAAGATAAGATAAGATAAGATAAGATAAGATAAGATAAGATAAGATAAGATAAGATAAACCTTTATTCGTCCCACAGTGAAATTGCCATGTTACAGCAGCAAGAAAAAAAAGAAAAAAGTGCAAATATGAAGCAGAAAGATTAAGAAATATATACAAATACAGAAGAAAAATAAAATAACAATAATAGTAATTTCACAAACAAACAAATGTGAGTTATTGCACATCTTAAATTGTTGTTATTGAACTGCTGTTATTGCACAGAATTTTAATTATTGTAGCTGCACAGTTAAAAAAAAATCACACGCAACAATGTGTATTATGATGACATGTTATTTCACAGTTATAACAGTATAAAAATCAGTATACAAAATCAATACTAACAATGTCTATTATGACAACTGCTTTCCTGAGAGCAGCTCTGATTGTAAAATCTAATAGCAGTAGGGAGAAAAGACATTCTGTATCGCTCCTTCAGACATTTAGGATGTAACAGTCTGTCACTGAAGGAGCTGGTCAGAGATCTAACTGTCATACAGGGGGTTTATACAAGGCATTGTATAAAGTATTGTGTCGTTTTCAAAGTAGATAATAATAATAATAATAATAATAATAATAATAATAATAATAATAATAATAGTAATAATAATAATAATGGAAAAGTATATTACCTGACTTTATACATTATATATATATATATATATATATATATATATATATATATATATATATATATATATATATATATATATAAACTTTGTAAACCTTTAAGATTGTTGGTTGATCTCAGGAACACGAACATCTCTAGATGACTTCCTGGTCGAAGAAGAAGCCATTTGATTGGTAGATGCTGGGGGCGGAGTTTACTGTGACTGAAAGACCAAATGACCATTGAGGGTAACAACATTTGATATTATGGAATTTGTCAAACACGGAAAAGGAGTATGTACAGTAATTAGGTAAAACGAAGACATTTAACTCGTTTAGCTGAATTTTTGGAGGTAGATAGGTTTTCTTAAGGACAACAACATCTTTTTTCGCTTCACAAGGGTGCTGCTTATACCAGCTCTTTGTGTCGACATGGTTTGTTTTTGTTGAAGAGAGAGAGAGAGAGAGAGAGAGAGAGAGAGAGAGAGAGAGAGAGGTTCTCCTGGCTTTCACTATGAGGCTTTCGACCTACGTTAAAGTGTCAGAAATCGACATTTAAGTGACTAAATCGTGTCGGGACGACAGAAAGTAGTGTCAGCTTAGTATATTATATCTAAACAGTGAGGTGTTGGAGAGGAAGGAGATGGGCAATTGTTTAAAATCTCCTACTTCGGATGACATCTCTTTGCTTCATGAGTCGCAGTCAGACAGAGCCAGTTTCGGCGACGGCACTGATCCGGACCTGGAACCGCCACCGCCTTACCAGGTAAAAGGCCTTTGTGGGGAAATAGCAGGAGAGTCGACTCACTGTGAAATGAAGGGTTTTTTTAAACACGCAGTGCAGAGCAGCTGCTCAAGTCGTCTCTTTGTTCCTTATAGAGCCCACGAACGACAACTCCGATATACTCGGAAGTAACGGATATGCTAGCAGCCGTGTGCAAGAAGAGAGCTTTTTGTGTAACATAATTTCACAATGTTACCACGTATAAATCACACCGTGTAAAAATGAAGGGAACATTTTAGCTACAGATATTAACGTAGCTATGTTTTCCTAAATTGTTTGTGTTGCTGTGTGGCAGCGCAAATAGACTAGCTTACTAAATTCCCTTTGTCTGGACGGACAAGGTGTTTAAACTTGGCACCATTTCCAGACCGGCCATTTCATTGCCACTGTTTCGTTTTTAGTCGCTCACCGCTCTTTTAATACACACGGAGAGCTAATGCTACTCACTTCTGGGCTTTATGGTGGTTTTTGGTTAATCGCCCCTGCTGTGCCTCCTGTATTATTATTATTTATTATTTATTATTATTATTATTATTATTATTATTATTATTATTATAATTAATTAATTAATTAATTCTGACCATGAAGTACAGAAACATGTATTGACTCACTGATAGAGAAGTACTGTACAGGTGCCAACAGTTTAAATACTCCTTCAAAGCACAACAGTCCAATTATTTAGTGAGTTTTAAAGAAAAAGTTTGACTGTGTTGAAATGTTTGAGGTTATGTTTAATAATAATAATGCTGGTGTTAAGGAGTTGGTTGGTGTTGTATTTGTTATTGCAGAGAGAAGTCAGAGGGTGTGTAGCACACTGATGTCATAGGTACAGTGGTGTTTAATAGGAGGACATTCTTCGGTGATCTCAAGCTTAAGTCTTAACAATCAGGTCAGCTCCTAAAAACAAATTACTAATGTTAACAATATTCAGCGTCACATTACTGACAAATTTAACACAGAAGTAGTACAGACAGCAAAAAGTTGGACTTGAAAACCCAGAATTCAAAGCAATTGTGCAACTCAGTCGGTTGTGCTGACACTCTGCTTGGCTTGTTACTGATCTAAATGTGACACGTACAAGGCGTTGGTGGTGGTATTAGCATGAAAGTCTGAGCTTTAGAGTCTGATCTCTTTGGAAAAAATATATGGTTCGGGAGGTGAGTGAGCGGAGACTGCGAGCCAGCCCTTCTTGTCCAACATCAGTGCCTGACCTCACAAATGCACTTCTAGAGGAATGGTCAAAAATTCCCATAAACACACTCCTAAACCTTGTGGAAAGCCTTCCCAGAAGGCTTGAAGCTGTTATAGCTGCAAACGGCGGGCCAACTCCATATTAAATTCATGTGCATGTAAAGGCAGATGTCCCAGTTTTGGCCTGGCTCACAGTCTCTGCTCTGATTCATCCCAAAGGTGTTCTATGGGGTTGAGGTCAGGACTCTGTGCAGGCTAGTCAAGTTCCTCCACACCAAACTCACTCATCCATGTCTTTATGGACCTTGCTTTGTGCACTGGTGCACAGTCATGTTGGAACAGGAAGGGGCCATCCCCAAACTGTTCCCACAAAGTTGGGAGCATGAAATTGTCCAAAATGTCTTGGTATGCTGAAGCATTAAGAGTTCCTTTCACTGGAACTAAGGGGCCAAGTCCAACCCCTGAAAAACAACACCTGAATTCAATGATTTGGAGGGGTGTCCCAAAACACGGTGGCTTGGTGGTTAGCACGTTTGCCTCACACCTCCAGGGTTGGGGGTTTGATTCCCACCTCTGCTATGTGTGTGGAGTTTGCATGTTCTCCCCGTGCCTCAGGGGTTTCCTCCAGGTACTCCGGTTTCCTCCCCCAGTCCAAAGACATGCATTGTAGGTTGTCTCTAAATTGTCCATAGCGTGTGATTGCGTGAGTGAATGAGAGTGAGTGTGTACCCTGTGATGGGTTGGCACTCCGTCCAGGGTGATGCCCGATGATGCCTGAGATAGGCACAGGCTCCCCGTGACCCGAGAATAGATTGGACAATCTATACAGACAATGGAAAAAAATTTAGGAGTGATTAGTCATTGGTAGATGTTAGCCCTTGTTGGGACCAAGTTGAATCACCTGGTATCTCATTAAATGACTAAATTGGAATTGAGTTGTGGGTATTTTCCTGTACACAGCATTTCATTAAGAACGTTTGTGCTAACCCTTATACAGTTGTGTCATTGTCCAATATCTGCTTCAGAGAGACAGTTCAGCCCATAATTGGTATGGCCAGTATATTTGGCTTGGGTCCTAAGAGTTTAATCACTTAATGCGCTTGTTAATGTACTCATGTAGCCCCTCTAATTTAGTACCGGCATATTTGGTACCAAGTTTTCTAGTTTAGTACCAAGAATATTCCCTAAGAATATGAAAGGTTAGAGAGTGAGTGAGAGCGACTGTGGGACAAATTTTCCAAACAGTGAACTATTGTATATAAAACAAAATTGTATATATTTTTTGTCAAGTTTTTACTACCAATCATCTTTGAGGACTACTATCTTATGTCTTGTCTGTTACAGAATGGTTAAGCTTTGTTTAATGTGAATTTGTGTTTGCATAGATGACACTGAGCGCTACAGTGTCCATAAACCTCCGGCAATTTTAAGTGTCTACACTCAAAAGCTAGAGGTCTTAATGTTAGTGTCCAGTGCATATAACATCAAGAAGTTCACATTACAGCATGGTAGTTAAACCTCTCTGGACGTGGATAAAGGAAAAAGTCGAGAGATTGCTGTGAAGGTGTGTTCAGATGGTGGAGAAAGCCCCCTGATCACTTTCCAAGCAAATTTAGGTGACAGCTCACCATATGCATCATTATCTGAATGAAAGGTGGAAAGAAGAGCCCCATGGCTGACACAGTGACTTAAAAAAAGCCAAACTGGAATTTGACCAAACTAACCTGAGGCCTCCAGTATCCTTATGGGAGTATGTCCTGTAGACAAATGAAATTCATTTAATAGAAAATGACACAAGGCCTTTAAAGAAAAGAACAAGGTCCCTACATTCTAATGTGGAGGAGGTTGATGGATGATTTGAGGTTAATTAGCTGCTTTTGGCTCTGGGTGCCTTGAATTTACGCATAGCATCCTGAAATCTGAATATGCAGTGACCAATGCAGTTTGGAGCACAATGTAGGGCCCAGTGTCAGAAAGCCAGCTCTCTGTTGGACGTCAGAGGTCTTCCAATAGGACAATAACTGAAAGCATACTTCAAAAAGCACCTATAATTGTTTTTTAAAGACAAGTGTTGGACTGTTCTGAAGTGGCCGGCAGTGAATCCAGAGCTAATCCAGAGTCAGGAATAGGCACCTTTCAAATTTAGGAGGCCTGGATTGGATCACAAAAGAAGAGTGGGCCAAATTTCCAGCAGAGAGATGCAAGAAGTTCATATATGACTACAGTAAGCACTTGATTTGACCTATTCTGTCTGGGTGTGCTACCAAATTGAATTACGTTGAATATCAATAGTTAAGTCCATACTATTTTTTTGCAATGGAGTTTTAAGTGGAAAAAGAAATTACTATTAGTGAAATAAAGAACTGCAAAAAGCTACTTAGTAGCTATTGCAATAGTGTCAATATTTCTGGCCATGACTGTAGTAACTTAAGTGCTGACCTGAAAATAATTTTACTAGCTATGCAAGCCTATGGAAGTACGATGCGTGACATTAAAAGTGTTGTTGATTCTGCGTACAGTTTTATTTTTCATTTGTTTTAATGATTGATTAATGGTAGTTGATGATTTCTGGAATTTTTCAATTATTATATGCAGCTATAGTATGGTCACTTTTCAAATGGCCTGTCTGTAAGCTAGGTGTGTTTGCTGGTTATTTGTAGGGTATTTTCCAGTGACTGGTTAGTTGGTTTTTTTCCCCCACTCAAAACTAAAATGTAATCTAAGCTAAGTGGGATATTTAAAAGAAAAATACTGTTTTGTGCATTCAACATTAAGCATTCCAAAGAAGGAAATGAGACCACGTCTAGGAACAGGAAATAAAAAATGTGCCACATTTGTCAAGATCTGTTTTTAGAAATTAATATTAAAGTTTTAATTAAGATTAAAGTTTATGTCTGTGCTCTGAATGCTCATTATGTTGTCTTGTAGAAGCAATTTTTTCTCGAAGGAAACCACTAAGCTAATGTGACTGTAGATTGAACTGCACACTGACCATATTCTTTCAGCAAACAGATTTCAAGGTTGTTTTTTTAAAAAGTGTGGTTTCAAGAGCTACACTTAATTTAGAGAAGGAAACTGCAAGCAGTTTTGTGTTCTAGCACAAGATAACTGAGACTTGTGCAGGTTTGATAGAGAAGATCTTCTAGATAAGATCTTCTAGATAAGATCTCCACACTGCTGTTCCTTCACTCAGATTTTACAATAACATGTATAGCTAATAAACTAATAATGGTAGCTGTATGTTTTTTAGGCTTAGTACAACATTCACTCTTTGGTGGTTTTACCTGCACTAGGTTCTCTTTTGCTTATTATAGGAGAGAATAATTTGTAACCTAAAGGCTGTGGATGAGACAGAGGGGTGAATACACAGGGAAGTAGACAGCATAGAGATAGGACTGCTGCTTCGCGCAGTATCCTGACAGCAGTGTTCAACAGAAGCCTTTTTTTGGCTGAACGTTAGGAGGTCTGTTTGAACTGTGTGGCGCAGACAAAGAGGGAGCCCAGGCCAACTCTGCAACCCAAATCATTTTCAATCTCAGCGCATTCCTGTGCCGGCTGCCAAGAATGCTTGACGGATTTCTTTTTTTTCCCCGCCTTGTCTGGATCACTTGGAGCTTCAAGCAAGCTTTTTTAGCTTTACTGATATAAATCTTGTATAGGAAAGGAACATTTTAGCATGTTAAGAGAAACATGAAAAATCACTTTTTTCCCCCCTAGCCCCCTGTTTGTTGGACAAGGCAAAGTCTGTGACCTCACCAGTGAAACCCCAGTATGTTGTGACAGATTTTTCACACTTATACACCTGTCAAAATGCAGTGAAATGTCAGTCAGATGAGCTTTCAGTTCTCTAAAGGTGAACATTAACAGCAGTGCAATGCAGCAGGAGGAAAGGAGTTTGTGTTTTTGGGCGATAGCTTACTGCACTCCTCAGGCTTCCTGAATCCTGCCGTGTTCAGCAGTGCAAATAGAGGCTTGTTCCAGCTCAGTACACACATCTCTAGCTTCACACCAACTTTCCCAAAGCCTCAAATTGCAAATAAGACAGACTTTGTTACTGGAGGAGTATTGTCTTGTCTGTGTTGATGTGACAAGGTTTTTGTGGGAGGGAAGATTTGTTAGGGAAGAAGTATTCGGAGAGCAGTTGGCTGGAAATGCTGACTCATCTCAGCAGACTGGGCATAGGAGGGTAAGTGTAATTGTGAGTCTGAGAGAGAACATGAATGTGTGTCAAAAGGATTGTTAGAACTGATGGCGCTTCCCTGTAGCCTTACAAATGGGTTCCCCCTCCTCTCCCCCCCCATCGTATTGATTGCATTCTCACTGGCCAGTCTCCAGCTGCCTGTTTGTTTTACGATTGGACCGCAGTGCACTTGTCTGCCTGTCCCTCCCTCCCTCTTTCCTCTCTTTTACAGAGGACACACGCTGTGTGGGTGTGAGAGACAGCTCAGCTAAAGCGTGGCGCGCTGGATACAATCGAGCCAAAACCCCCTCTCTCGCTACATGCTTGTTTATTTTTCCTCTCTCCTGCTCACTACCTTATGTCATGGCCTTCTTTCATTTTCTTCACTCCTGGAGACTCCTGTATACTCACATACCCTTATTTACAAAAGAAGTTAAGCCCTGTTCAGATATTTTGATAAAAAGTGGACAGTCGAGACAGTCAGCAGCTCACACCTAGTATTTTCATGTCTTTCGAATGTGTCTCTCATAAGCACTGGATAAAAACAGTCCCTCATACAGATTTATAATGATGCGGATCTCACAAGACTACAAATCTACAGTCTTTAGGTTACTCATTCGTTACTACTGCTGCCTTTGTAAATCTTAACACACTGACCCTTCTTTCTGAAATCTCAATTATTTTGCATCCCTTAGATTCTTAAGTTGTATTACAGCATTCCAAGTTTTGAAAAGTGGTCGAACTAAGTGATACGCCAGTGATAAACGATAAACGTTCCTGTGGTGTAGCTATATATTTTGTTTTTCTGGAGCTTGTCCAACAGGCAGTTCTGTTTCAAGCTCATGTTTAGAGATCATTGATTTGTTGCCTTCCAACCTATTAATCTACTTAACACCTCTTGCTTTAGTAATCTGGTCCAGTGGTTTATTTTCTGTAACTTTCAGATGGTGGAATAAACACTGGCAAATTCGAGCATATGCAACAAAATCCTAAAGCATCAGTCCAACATCATGACCATCATTAACAATGTAGCTTGCAGTCATATTTTTTTTTAAAAAAAGCAATGCCCCACCTGTAATGAAGCATTTTAAAAATGTGAATAAAAAAAAAAATTAAAGTTGTTTTAATTCACCAACAAACTGATTTGTTTTCTTATTAGTACAAATGTTGTAATAAAGCTTGAATCAACCAGCCCACTAAAGCACATGAATCATTGTTGAGAATGGAGATGTGATGAAGATGTGTATATGATTGAAAGCCAGCCCTTCTGGTCCTGTTGCATGTTAAAACATAAAACAATCAAGCTTTACTTAATGTATGCAAAATGATAAACCCATGCCCAAGAACGATCATCTCTGGGAACTTACTCCAGGAAGTTCTTTGAGTTGATCACGTGACTCCATGTGATCAACACGTGATTCCACCTCATTCACACTGGTGCTGAGTAATATGATGATCTACTATTGCTATTGTGATTGATTAGTAAATTATGTCCTAGTACATTTTTCAGAAATATTGTGTGTGAGATATTGAGATACTCTTGACAAGCCATGGTATTGCCATATCTTTTAACTTGTAACTCAAGTAAATTTGGGCTGAACCTTTCAAATGTTAAATTTACAATAAAAAGGGCATTCCAGTTCATCTGAAAGGTGTTCAGTGGGGTTGAGGTCAGGGCTCTGAGCAGGCCACTTCAGTTCTTCCACACCAACTTTGACAAATCATATCTCCATTAAGCTTGCTCTGTGCACAGGGGCACCATCACGCTGAAACAGGTTTGAGCCTCTTAGTTTCAGTGAAAAGAATATTACTACAGCATACATTGACACATTATACAATTGTGTGCTTCCAGCTGTGATGTAATGGTCAGGTGCTCAAAATTTTGACCATAGTCTTTAGGCTTGAAACTTTAGTGTTCACTTATAATGTTTTCCCTGTGTGTAAGTAGGATACAGCTAAATAGTGAAAACTGATCAGCATCACCTGAGTAGCTAGCTAACTTCTCTTGCTTTTTAATTGAATAAACAACTTTGAAGATGTCATGTAGTCAAATATTATTTCATGTATATACTTGCCTGGTGTAGATCTACATTCCTGGAGTGTTAGAGGCATCTTCAGATTCATAGAATCTGTATTTCTTAAGGGTAAACGTGTATGCCTCAAATAGAGGAAAAGTATGGTTATACTTGTATAGGAAAAGTATGGTTTGGGAGACTTGGTTATGCCCATCATATTCATAAATAGCACATGTTGGTCCCAAAAAGTCTTCTTAAAGTGTATTGAGTAGTCTGCTTCTGTGTGCTGATTGAACACCGGCATCAAGGAAATCAAAGCTTCTCTACAACCCTCAAGTGACAGTAAAAAAAAATGTATCACTGCTTTGATATTTTAATCAAAATCTTCTTCCTGCTGTGAAATTTCCTGCTGAGCAATATATTCCCTTTACAGTCCTGGTGTCATTCCTGCTATCATAAACAAACTGTATATGTGATTAGTGGAGTCAAAATTAAAATACACATCATAATGAAAAATGAAGACTGGCAATATTTGTAACATGCTGTCATTTTTTTGGTGTGTGTGGGGGATGCCTGAAATACAGTAAGCGTAGTCTAAGTGGGCCTTTTTGGGTTGTTTTTTTTTTTTTTTAAAGGAAAGAGTCATTTATAGAGAAGCATGCAGGCTCAACATAGTATCATTAACGTGTGATAAAGTTAGATGGGCCATGTGGGAATAACCCACTCTGCTTAACCCATTTATCACCCATTGCCTGTTTTTGTTTTAAGGAATTAAACCTCCTTCAAAGATGGACAACTCATAAATACATTAGTGAGCCAAGTGGGCAGGTTGAACTCAATTGTGCTTGCTAGAAAGTCCAGTTAACTCGGCCAGAAGTGGCTATGCAACATAATTTAAACGCAAAAAGACTATGGAGAATAAGCATGTCCCTGGGAGGGGTGACTTTATGTAGCCTTTGTCTTCCTATTCTCTACTGATCTCTCTGATGAAGAATTGGGATGAACTGGAACGCTGTTCCACCCCTGATCCTATAATTTTCATGCAAGTCCCGTTCTTTTTGGTACTTGTTGTTCTTACACAGTTTGCTGTTTGTTTATTTTCCCAGCTTGAGAGGTTTTTTTTTTGTTTTTGTTTTTTTTAAATGAATGAATGAATTAATTCTCTCAGTTTTGACAGCCCATTGGCTTGGCAGAGATGTCAGAGTTCAGTACAAACTCTGTACAATCTACTATCATGTTCCCAGGCATATAGCCTACAAATAGGCTGTATTTCATGTCCAGGTAACAAAGCCCTGATTCATCATGTATTACAAATCGTGTTTTTGGCCACTTGCTGATGTGGAGCTGAATTTGCTGCTGTTTATTTAAACTTCTCAGATAAAGACTCCCCCTGTTTCACTTCACTTCTGATTGCATGTGAGTATGTGTCTGAGCATTTGAGGGGCACTCTGTGAGTTTCTTGCTTGACATAAGATGAGCATGTTTGCTTAGTGTGTAGTTATTTGGTGTAAGTAAATGGAAATAGTTTAAAGTGATCCTCCAATTCCTGTAATCATGTAATCCTGTTATGTTAAAAGATACATATGTAGCACAAAGTAATAGCTTTTCATTTCCACAGACATGTCCCTGCCAAAATACTGCAAATAAATTGCGTAAACCTTTTCAGACCTGTTTCTTACAGTCTCAACAGTTTCTCATCCGTTGTTTGTATATGCATATGATGAACTATTGGCAAGATCTCAGTTCTGAGCACTTATGAGCAAGTGTGAATTGCTCTGAAAAAGCCTGAGGCTTAATTTTCCCAGGTAACTCCACTTTCTGAGAAGCACAGTTTTCCATGTGGGACTGTGTCATCTGGCAGTATGATTAACCTGAATCATGCTGTGGCTTTGCTTTCGTCTGACATGTACACACACTCACAAACACAGAGGAATGCAGCTGATGTCATGTTCATTGTCTTGCTGTAGTGCAAATGGAGGTGGGGGGATTCAAGACAGTACTCTTTGTCTACACCATGTCCGGCCCAGACAAGAAAGCATCCCCGCCTCTTGAGAGAGATGTGGACCCTGTCTCATTTCAGCTCCCCTCTTTATTCTCTTTAACACACTACCACCCATTGTCTTAGCAGGACAATCTGTCCAGTATTTTAGGTTCATGAGGTGAGCTGAAATAAAAAACGATAGTATTAGTCTCAGAACTAAATAAGTAAGAGCTTGTGTGTGACCCAGGAGGGTCTTGGTGCCTTCTTGCTCCATGATTAAGTAATAAGAAGGTGTCAGTTGTGAGAAGCCAGTAAGAGATCATGTTCTTATTCTAGCCCTTAAGTTTGTATACTTAGTCTCTCTCTCTCTCTCTCACACACACACACACCTGTGAGACAAAAATGCTGAACACTGCTGTGTGTGTGTGTGTGTGTGTGTGTGTGTGTGTGTGTGTGTGTGTGCACCTGTCATACAGCTGTCAGTAATATTCAGCCTGCACTCTCCTGACTGTCTACAAAAGACATTGGGACCTTTCTTTTCTCTCCAGCTGCTTTTGGCTGTTTCAGCTAAACCCTGCCACGTGTTCCAAGGCCATGGGGTCTACACTGGCATGTACAGACTAATTTTACAGTGTCTGTTTCTACCCACTACTGTTGGGATGAAAATGTTGAATTTCAAATGAACATGTAGATCATGCAAATCATATTTAAGATATTTAATAATTTTATTATTCAGTCATTTTGAGAATGTTGATTGGATATATGATTAGTGACCAATAACACATAGATGATTATGCTTTGCATGGTGTATACTGTGTTCTTTTATTTCAGTAGACTAATTAATATCTGTATAAGGCTGTCAGTCCTATTGCTTTAATTTTTTGTCCCCTCAATACTGCAGTGATTTCATTTATGGAGCCACGCTGCCTTTCACGTAAAACTTTATTCTTGTTGCATTTAAGCTTGTGTAGGTAAATATCCATCGGTCAATATGATGAGCGTAGCTGTAGCTAGGTTATGTCAACTCTTTCTTCACTTGAACCGTGTTTCAAAAGTGCAGGATTGCCAGTGTGGACAAGCTATAATCATTATAATGGCACTGGGAATTAGGCTCAAAGCTTTCTCATGATGTTGTTGAGTGGTTTGGTGTCAGAGTTGCTTTCTCACATCAGAAACCTGTGTCTCGTATTGCACCAAGTTATTATTAATACCTGTATTGTGAATGCATAATGACCTCAACATCACTGTGAGGAATATTTTGCATATGAGCCTTGGGCACATGTCTGTCAGTGCAATGAGGAAATATTCAGTCATATTTCCTTGATCATATATGTGGCAATTAGTTTAATCTGTTTATTACAACATTCAGATCATTCAGCTGTAACTATCGAATGTTTCTAATTTCTCTCTTATGCCATTAATTCTTACTGAGTACCTGTTGAACACTGCAGTAGTTCCTGTTCACTATCAAAATGGGACAGACCTTTTGCCACCTGATTCATTGTGATCATTTTTATTGTCAAACTTCCTTGTGTGACCGGTCCTCCCAAATAAAATGCCAAAAGGTTTACCTGTTCAGATAAGCCATGCCAATACAGTAACCCACAGGAATACAAAAGCTCACTTTAGCACCTCAAAAGGATAGTAAAACAAACACAGTGTGTGTTTGAGCAGGCAGACTAACTTGTTTGGCTTTGACGTGGCAGCATGTGATTATGTATGAGGAACCTTGTGTATGTATGAGGAACCTGATCTCCTGACTTTTGATCTCCTCATCTCTGATTTTTGGATAGCTGTACTTCACTCACAGTCCACCTGCTACTGTAATGTCCAGCTCTGAGTCTGTCACTCAGTCTGTTATTATTGCTGTGATCATTGTGACAGGAGTTTGATTCTTCAGTGAAATGCCCATTAGATTATTTCCCCCCATGACAAATAGAATGGTGTATTTTTCATACATCTCCATGAGGAAAAATAAACTACCTAGCAGAAAACAATGTTCAGGACAGGGGTCAGAACAGGAACACAGCTTACGGGTATAGGCTAATTCTTTCAGCCCAGGTGCAACTTTTGATTCATCACGTAATAATTTAATTCTTTATATTTAAAATTGATGCCTGCAGGGCTATGGACAAACTGGCTATTATAAAAAAAAATATATAAAAAATAAAGCATGGAGGAAGGACATAATCGTTAAGTGGCTTGGGTTATTAGAAATAAGACAAATATTTAAAAAATCTGTTAGCTCCCAGCATTTATGTTATCTGAGTTTGAAATCGACATCATGCAGAATTAAAATTGCAGCGTTAGCGAGGTATTTGGTTTTTCCTCCACTGCTCACTGTAGAGAATGCTGAGTAGGCATCTGTTTGAAAGAAACCATTCTGTTCACTGCACTTTGTCCCTCACAGTTAGGCTGTTTCTCCGTCTGGCTCTTTTGCAATGCATTTTGAGCAAGATCTTTTTCGTATTTGGGATGAGGCTGAGCTTAAATGAAATATTGCCCCCTAGTGGAGGCAATATGAAGCCTCAATATGAGGATGCTTAGTAATAACCAAAGTCCACTTCATTACTGAAATGCAATTTCATGGCAATTATTACTCACTTTTACATATTGGTTTCACTAGAAAATTCATGGAGTGGTGTTTCAGTACTGTAAGTGCACTGACGTCAACCGTAATGCTTGTTGTTAGATACGATGTATAACGTGTGTGTGTGTGTGCGCGTTTTAGGAGCAGATCCATGTACCTGTTTACCACCCCACTCCAAGTCAGACCCGTTTGGCGACACAGCTGACCGAAGAAGAGCAAGTGCGCATCGCACAGAGGATTGGCCTCATTCAGCACCTGCCCAGGGGGGTTTTTGACCCCGGCAGTGATGGCACTGAAAAGAAGATACGAGAGTAAGTAGTCAGTAGCTGCTGTTGCTGCGTTTTATTTTCCGTGCGTTTTACACACAAAAAGGAATGGTGGGATAT
The DNA here is from genome assembly GCA_033459395.1 of Hemibagrus guttatus. Classification (NCBI taxonomy): domain Eukaryota; kingdom Metazoa; phylum Chordata; class Actinopteri; order Siluriformes; family Bagridae; genus Hemibagrus; species Hemibagrus guttatus. The sequence goes on from JAUCMX010000007.1 coordinate 18,555,887, forward strand.
GAGACACACCAACTTTGTCAAAGATTTGAAAACATTGTTGCATAAAATGTGATCGTTAGGTTCTTGCTGTAAGATATATAAGATAAGCAGGCTGCAACATAAACCTTGCATAAACACAAGGCTTCACTTGCCACTGAGTTTACTGTGTTTCCTGCTTTCTGTGTAGGTGTGTGATCTGCATGCTGGATTTTGTGTATGGGGATCCAATCCGGTTCCTGCCTTGCATGCATATCTACCACATGGATTGCATCGATGACTGGCTGATGCGCTCCTTTACCTGCCCCTCCTGTATGGAGCCTGTGGATGCTGCACTTCTGTCCTCCTACGAAACCAACTGAACTTAATCACTTTAATCTCTCTCTCTCCCCCACACACACACACACACACACACACACACACACACACATTCCCTGCCCTTGCGATTTTTGGAATTATTCCACCGATAGGCAGGGGACAGGTCAGAATGATTTCTCCTAGCACTAGGAGACAGTACAGGACTGTTCTCCTGGGTTGTCCTGCTGGACAGGGAAACCTGCAGGAGCCGCACGAGTGAGACTCTACATCATCCTGACAACCCGGACCATTCTGCTGTGCCACCCCTTACACTGGAAAGCAGAAAACACTTTAAAAAAAAAATACACAAACAGATGGAAGGGGAAAATGCAATTGGTGTTTTCACCCACTTTCTCTCTGTGTGTAATGTATTGGGGTGTGACTCTTTTTTTTTTTTTTCTCCTTTCTCTTCTTTTTCCAGTAAGGGCTTGTCAGAATTTCAGCTGAAAAGAAAAAAAAAATGAAACATGCTTGCACCTAAATTACAAATAGTGAAAATTGCACTTGTCAGAGACATCTTCCCCCACAGAGCGCCTTGTTCTACATGTAGGGGCGTGTTCAACTCCTTGAACTCATTCCATTCAGCTCCAGGCCTCTAAGTTTCCTGTTAAGCGTACTATCCGTATCCAGTTGCTGCGGGACATGATTTGGTGGAAGCTGGGAAGCTTTTTAGGAGATAACAGACAGTGCAGTCCAACTAACTTGACTGTGACTTTTTTGTGTTTTGGCACATGGGTTTGAACTGAAACTTACTATGAATTTGTGCAGACGGCCAGCTATAATTTGAGGGGATGTATATATACATGGCATCCATACTGGGTCAACCTTGTGGGGAATTATAGCCCTTTTTATAGCTAGTCGTTTAAGCGAAACAGGTTACCGATTACTTAAAAGTTTATAAACATGCCAGTAGGGGCAGGGGTCTGCAGTTAATTTTCACCATAAGGCAGTTTTATTTGCATTGGGAATGTCCAGCATGGTATTGTAGGTGTTTCAGATCTGCAGCAAGTAGCTGTTCACAACATTTAAATACAGTGGGTGATTCCAAACAATACTTATTTAGATAAACTAGTTACTATTTAAATAATTTTACCAGTACATTACACATTTGCTGTTTTTTTTTTATTTTGCCTCATCATTTCCCTTCCTTGCTTCTTAGCTCCTCCCTCTGAGGAACAGCTGCAAGTAAGGACACGAGGCATAAACCCAGTGAGACTAGTGTGCTCACGGAAATATAGAGAATCCACTGATTTCATCTGTTGATGGCACGTTGCTCGGTTGTATTCGGCTAATTATAGCCAACAGGGATCCCATTCAGATCAATTAAGCTTCATTAAGACATTATTGCATGTGTACATCATACACTTAAATGTTGATATAATGGGCAAATGATTCCCATTATTGAATGTCAATTTGCATGTGAAATTTAACTCTCCATTCCTCCATACACCTGAGCAATGTGATCCAGTGGAGATGTGGCATTCTTTTGGTTGTGCAGTACAAAACCACTGCTTCTTATTTCTCTTTTTTGTGCACACATTTCTGGTGTTGCCAAATTCCTGTGACAAAGAGCTACCAAAAATATTGTAAAAATGTTTATCCAGTTATAAAATCGGCTCAATAGATTTGTTAGTGTGATCCTGGAACCATTTTATTTGCCTGCAGCTTCTGTGGAAACCCTGTAAAGATGTAAACATTTCCTGTTTCACTGGTAGGCCAAATAGCTGCTATTTGCTTCACCTTTAGAATGTGGTGTTGGGGACAAATTAGATCCTGTACGATATAGAAGTCTATAGAAATCCAACCTAGCAATTCAAAATGTACTTACCATCGCACATATGGTCCTGACATATGGTGATAAAATGCTTTTAAGTTTTTCAGAGCTGAATGGTGAGTGTTCTTGACTGGTCAAATGAATCACTTGCCACTTGCCTGAGTGTGACTGAGCATCTTATTTACTAAAGAATGAAGGCAAAAGCATGTAAAATCTGTGAATGACTGTGATAGAGTTCTGTAAGGACTTTTAGATGAAAGAACTACAATATAGTGATCACTATGAATCGCACACTTCATTTGTAAGATTTCATTTCTTTTGGTCTCTTGAAAGACCAACCGACTTGATATAACAGGGCTGTGAATCCTGTACCATCAATCCAATATCGCTGTCTGTCACTGTCCAGTTACTTACAAGCTTCACTTTAAGAGATCTTTTTGCTTTTATGATATTGCTTTGGACTACAATAAAGACTCTGAAGCACTGGCCCAGTGCTGTTAGATTAGCTCAGCATTTTTTTCCTTTTGAGTGTATACTTTTCATATTATCCTACAGCTTGTCTATTACCAGAAGCAAATAATTTATTTAAATGTAAGAGCAGTGGAGTAATTAAGTTGTGGGGATGGGCTGTAGCCCTGTTTTTGCTATGCGCATTAATAATCCTTCAAGAATGAGTTGTTTTTACTAGGAATAATTCTAACTATTGGGTAATAGTGTATGAAGTTTGTTGTTTTAGTCAGCGATTACTAGGTGCAATAATACACTATGATGTGCATTAAAAAATAAAAACTTCTGGGGCCCTTTTTTTGTATAATCCAAACCTTGTTATTCATAACTGCTTAACTCTACACCATAATGACTCAAAAAACAGAAATGATTGCAGTTATCACATGAAAAACGTGTCGCTTTTATTTGCAGAGTGTTTGTGTGAAGTTTTTTTTTTCTTCTGTGTGCATCTGACTTTGTTAAATGACATACATTACAGTTGTGTTATTGTCTTATTGTACATATAGATTATTTTATGACGGTAATTTCTATTTTAATCACGTTTGACATTAGAAGTTCATGAAGCATTACCATAAAGAGTACAAATCTGTAAGACTTGAGAAAGGAGTGTGTTTGGCTCTGGTTCAGCCAGCAGCAGAAAGCATTACTTCCTTTGGACTCCATACTTTGTCTCTATTTGACTTTGTCTTGTTAAAAAAATGAAAAAAGATGAATAAAGTGGTACAAATGTGAAATGAAGATTGAGTCATATGGATATGCAATGACAATTCATCATTTAATCTGAAATGTCCCTTTGTATTCTTGTTTGTCCTTCACTCATGTTTGATGGTGAGGCACAAAAAAAACATTGTTCTATTTTTCTAAGCTCGGTGTAGTCAGTTCTGTAAAAGATAGTCATTGTCATGCTTAAAGGAAGTGGAACTTGATTTTACGTGCTGTTTCTCTGCTCTTGAGATAGGGGTGTTCTTTGTCCTGTTACCAAATGCCATCCCTAAATTACCCCCAAACATGTAAACAAAACCGAAACACAGAGGTGGCTCCTATTAAAGTTTAGTTTTTCCATTTTTGTCCTTTTCTTGAACAAATGCTTGTGTTTGTGCATGGTGTGTGTGTGTGTGTGTGTGTGTGATGTCTTCATTCCTTATTAATAGGTAGCTAAATGTAGAATGTCAGGGTTCCATGTTTCTTTGAAATAATCCTTTTTCTACACTAATCATTTACCTGAACACATTTCCTGTGTCAGCCTCTTCATGCCCACTTCGCATTTATTCATCTGGGTGACTTATACAAAATTAAGTTGATTTTTTTTTTTTTTTACACTAAGTTTTGTTTTGTTTTTCCACACAGCATGAAACATGTTGCCATAGACTAGTTGAGCAATGTGGTTTTTCCTGGAGCTCAGAGATTGGCATCAAGAGGGCAAAGGAGCAAATGTGAGACCAACAAACACTGCCACACATACCTCGCCTTGCTTTCACAATGCACATGAACATCACTAGCACTGTTTTAGAATTAATACAATGCAGAGTAATCCATTTCTACAGAGATCCAAGTAAAAATATATGTGGATGTGTTAACTGTATTATTTAGCATGCAAATTATACATTTTAAGAATATAAATATATTTAAGCTACATAAAGCAGTCCATTTTTTTATTAGTTTAATATTGTAGTTACACATATTTCCTGTTATAGATATGTAAACATCTCTTACTCACAGCATTGGTCAGTTTCTGTTATGATTTAAACCATGACCCGTTCCTGACTTCATCTTCATCTAGTAGCGTTTATCATCCACTAGATGGAGATGGTTGTGCTGTTATATTAATTTCTTCTGAAATGTTTTTGATGTTTTGGTCCATTTCCTGTCTTTCTTCTTCCTCCAATTCAGTCATTTTGAAAGTACAGCTCTAAAGAAGTCTTATTTTTAATTTGCATTTAGTCTTTTAAAAAATAAAATATTCTGCTGGTAGAAATCTGACCTATGATCTGTCTGCCATGTTAATAGACTGTCTGAATTAGGCCTCCATTTCTGGATCAGAGCCATCAGATTTGATCCTTTAGGCTAACCTTATATTATTATTTGTCAGACCTGTGACTTATAACATGGTGTCAGAGAATCTTAAAATGCCATGCAGGGGCATTTTCTTGCCACAGTGACCTTATCGTAATATTATGTTATTAGTTAGAAAGAAATTTATGCCTTTCTAAGGCTAATATTAATCTCAGCCTAAGCAAAAGTCTTCTACCATGCATGAATTCCATGCTGCATTCCATGCTGTGGGTGGCAGCCATTCACATTAATATCTCTTTGCTGCTATACGTTTTATCTGGATTTGCTCATTCAGGTACAAAATCTAGCCATGGGGGTCACAGTCCAGTGACTTCTGTGCCGGTCCCAAGCCCGGATAAATAGAGAGGGTTGCGTCAGGAAGGGCATCCGGCGTAAAACATTGCCAAATTTAACCATGTGAATCATCAGTAGTCTGAATTTCATACCGGATCGGTCGAGGCCCGGGTTAACAATGACCGCCATCGGCGCTGTTGACTAACAGGGCGCCGGTGGAAATTGGGCTACTGTTGGTCGAAGAAGTAGAAGAGGGAAGGAGAGGAAAGGTAAGAGTGTAGGACTGAGAATAGGAACTCTGAATGTTGGTACTATGACAGGGAAAGGTAGAGAGCTGGCTGATGTGATGGAGAGAAGGAAGGTGGATATACTGTGTGTACAGGAGACCAGGTGGAAGGGTAGCAAGGCTCGTAGTATAGGAGCAGGATTCAAGCTGTTTTATTATGGTGTAGATAGTAAGAGAAATGGGGTAGGTGTGGTCCTGAAGGAGGAGTTTGTGAGGACTGTTCTGGAGGTGAAGAGAGTGTCAGACAGGGTGATGAGTCTGAAGTTAGAGATTAAAGGGGTGAGGTTGAATGTTGTTAGTGGTTATGCCCCACAGGTAGGTTGTGAGTTAGAGGAGAAAGAGAGATTCTGGAGTGAATTAGATGAGGTGATGGAGAGTATTCCCATGGGTGAGAGAGTGGTGATAGGAGCGGATTGTAATGGACATGTTGGTGAGGGGAACACAGGTGATGAGGAGGTGATGGGCAAGTTTGGAGTTAAGGAAAGGAACCTTGAAGGGCAGATGGTAATGGACTTTGCTAAGAGGATGGACATGGCTGTGGTTAACACTTATTTTCAGAAGAGGGAGGAGCATAGAGTGACTTACAAGAGTGGAGGTAGGAGAACACAGGTAGACTACATCCTATGTAGAAGAGGCAATCTGAAAGAGATTAGTGACTGTAAAGTGGTAGTGGGAGAGAGTGTAGCCAGACAGCATAGGATGGTGGTGTGTAGGATGACTTTGATGGTCTGTAAGAAGAAGAGGTCAAAGATAGAGAATAAAACCAAGTGGTGGAAGCTGAAAAAGGAGGAATTTTGTGAGGAATTTAGACAGAAGTTGAGGCAGGCTCTGGGTGGTCAGGTAGTGCTGCCAGATGACTGGGAAACTACAGCAGAAGTAATCAGGGAGACAGGGAGAAAGGTGCTGGGTGTGTCACCTGGAAGGAGGAAAGAAGATAAGGAGACTTGGTGGTGGAATGAGGAAGTTCAGGATAGTGTCCAGAGGAAGAGGCTAGCCAAGAAGAAGTGGGACATGGACAGGACTGAAGAGAATAGACAGGAATACAAGGAGTTACAGCGCAGAGTGAAGAGGGAGTTGTCTAAGGCCAAGCAGAAGGCATATGACGAGTTGTACACTAGGTTAGACACTAGAGAAGGAGAGAAGGACTTACAGGTTAGCTAGGCAGAGGGATTGAGATGGGAAGGATGTGCAGCAAGTTAGAGTTATTAAAGATAGAGATGGAAGGGTGCTCACAAGTGAGGAGAGTGTACAGAGGAGATGGAAGGAGTACTTTGAGGAGCTGATGAATGAGGAAAATGAGAGGGAAAAAAGAGCAGAAGGGGTGAATTCTGTGGAACAGAAAGTAGATAAGATTAGAAAGGATGAAGTCAGGAAGGCTTTGAAGAGTAGGAGAATGTTGGACATGGAGCTGCCAGGCAGAAGGCAAAGAGGAAGGCCAAAGAGGAGGTATATGGATGGAATTGATGAGGATAGGAAGCTAGTGGGTGCAAGTGTTGAGGATGCAGAAGATAGGGATAGGTGGAGAGAGATGATTCGCTGTGGCGACCCCTGAAGGGAAAAGCCGAAAGAAGAAGAAGAAGCTCATTCAGGTACAAGAGCATTATTGAGTTCATGGCACCGGTGTTGGGTGAAATGGCCTGGGTTCCTGTTCATCCCAAAGGTGTTCAGTGGGGTTGAAGTCAGGGTTCTGTGGAAGGCCCCAGACAGGCTTCAACACCAGGCTTCGCAAAACATGTCCCCTCACGGAGCTCACTTTGTGCATAGCATAAGGCACTGTCATGCTGGAGCAGGTTTGGCATGCACAATCCAACATATGAAGACATCCTATACAATTGTGTTCTTCTAATTTTATTACAGCATTTTAAAGAAAACCAGTTGTCCACATATTTTTGGCCATATAGTCTATCTAGTATTTATTAATTTCTCATGCAAAAAGATAGATAGATAGATAGATAGATAGATAGATAGATAGATAGATAGATAGATAGATAGATAGATAGATAGATAGATAGATTTTTATTAGCATGATAAACTTACCAACAGTGCAGCCATGTTGACTCTATAGTCTTCTCTTGTTGTTGCACAGATCCCTGTATGCAAGAGAGGAAGCACGGTACTTGAACTACTTGGTGTCCTGTCAATCATCTGACCACAATCGACTCCCCTTACAACTTGGAAATAGTAGGCACGTGTGGTTTCTGCAGTATTTAGAGACTATTAACTATGCTGATTGTGCAATGCTTCACCACCTCATGGGTACTTGACTGCCATATCACATTCTCCGAAACAAAAAAGGTTTTCAAGTGACTGCATATCTGTTAGCTGTCGGGGAGGTCATGAATCTTAAGCCTTAACAAGTAAGGTATTAACAAGAAAGCTTCTAGTGTCCTTAAATCATTTTAACTGTCTTACTGTAAGTTGCACTGAGGCTATATTTGAAGCTAAATCAGGATGTAGGCCTATTGTTGGTCTAGACACAAACCTGCATGGATGAGAGCTGCTGTCACTTATTACAAATTTAAATATTTTCCCTACCACTGCATAATAATCTTTAATTAAAAAACAAAACAAAACTGGCACGTCCATGATCTTCCTTTCCCTTGATACTTCAATTTTGTGTAAAGATTTTTAAAATAGAGTAAATATTAGGAAAAGGCATAACAACATAGCTGAGCAATTATGCAGAAATAGCTAAAAGTACACCATCTTCCCTGTGTACAGGCCATGCAAGGCCTGCAAAATATCAGTGAAAGCACTTCTGCATTAAAATAAGCTCATAATAATTTGGTCAAATGTCAAATGATTTGTATCCTTACCCTGAAAACAAGTTGACAAGTTGAGTTTAGAAAAAAAAAAAGAGAGAGACTGTGAGGAGAACGCTAGCTATAGAGTCTAAAGGTAACATTTTATTATATATATATATATATATATATATATATATATATATATATATATATATATATATATATATATATATATATATATATATATAATTTAGCTAGTAGTGTGAAAGCAGTTTATGTTTCAATTTCGATATTCTATTTTTGGATATATGCAAAAAAAAAAGAGAAAGACTGTGAGGAGGAAGCTAGCTACAGAATCTAAAGTTAACATTATATATATATATATATATATATATATATATATATATATATATATATATATATATATATATATATATATATATATATAAATTTAGTTAGTAGTGTGAAAGCAGTTCATGTTTCCATTTAGGTATTCTATTTTTGAAAATATGCAAAATACCACAGACCCATACACAAAAGAAAGGTGGTAAACTGTGTCTGTGAACATTTCCTTGGTTCTTGGGTGGGTCCTTATCTTTGTAGCTTCAATATTTATCTTTCCCTGGAAATGTATACATAGTGTACCGTTAAAAAGAAGAATTAAGGCACATAATTAGACTGTAATTACTTAGGGTGAAGATATAAAGACACTCTATTTGCATTTTCTCTTCAAAAAGATACAAGGAATGGTAGTTTAATGCCTCTGTATTCTGAATGTACACAAAAATGAATATAAAATGCGAAATGTGCCCAAAATAAAAATGAGAAATGATTAGATTTCTAGGTTTAATGCCATAGTATTCTGATTAATATCAAATTTTCACACTTGTGAAAAATGAAGGCTGGACTGTGAACATAGTAAAGAAAAGACAAGTGTAAAATATATGACGCATATGAAATACTTATATGCCTTGTTTATGAACGATTTATAAACTGAGATATATTCACATTACAGAGTTCAACAAATCTATACAGGTGTTTATGACTACAGAAGAGTTAGCAAAAAAAAAGCTAATGTTTATTAAAGGAGCCATGTGTGGTGTTTGTAATATGGGCTGCAAACAGCTCAGGTTATTATAAGATATTTAGTCAGCCCAGGCTTCGAAATATTTCATTAATATAGCAAAAATATTTATATACATCTAAAAGAATAGGCTTTATAATTTACCGTTTTGTTAGCAGTGTGTATATTAATGGGTGATGGAGCACGTGGGATGATTCTTACTGCTCTGAACGGACTTACCGCCGCTTCATCGCAGCCGCGCAACCAGGAAGAGGCTCACCTCATCATCTCACTCTCATCTTCAGTTTGTTTCGAAAAGAAAAAATTCGATGCACTGTCCGTATGAATTTTCTCAATTTCCCAGAATAACACGGAAGGTATTATTTACTCGACAGCACCGGGAATGTCTTGGCACAGAACGGCAAGGCTATAGCCTGATGCTAAGGCTATTTCCTCAGTCCGATTCTAACGGGTTTCTTCTTTTGTTTTACTTCCTCAGACAGAAGCCCTCGGGGATTTTTTTTTTTTTTTTTAATCACTCCGTTTTTTTGTTTGTGCTTTTACTCTGTAAAATATAAATGAACAGTCTTAAAATGATATTAAACACAAGTCAGGTTATTGAGGCACGTAGAATAAAGATATAGCATTTTCAGATAAAATGGGGAAGTTAACATTAACTGCAGGGTGTACACAGCTGTCCCCTTAGTGATGTATTTTTAGTTTTCATAAAAGAAAGAAATTCCACACAAATTCATTCAGAGTTGTTTTCGTTTCAAGAAAGCAAAGAAAAAATGATTTGATCTTAAATAAGCGTGATGTGTAAAAACAAAACCATGAGGTCTCCGTTCAATCCTATAGATACTTGTGATCTGATTCATTATACATTCAAAGCAAAACCAGATGCATCGTATTTCGGTCATACTGATAACATGACACAACACATTAGAGTAAAAATACTGATTAATCTAACATGCTTATTAGTTATGGTCTATAGATTATCAGGGTCAAATCCGTGTTAAGTCATCTAAGTTATAGCACACATAACCTGTACTAAATCATCACCAACCATGTATATTAATGATACTGATAGAAATAATCACAACACACATTTAAAACGACCGTTTTATTTCTTCATATAATTCGAGGATACAACCATTAGTAACGTTCAAGTAGGCTTAATCCAATTTAATATATGGCAATGTGACTTAGTAGTATGTATGAATTCAGATCTGTTAAATAAGACAAACTGAATCACAATAAGCCTAAACACAAGCTAAGTCAGGAATGCTCGTTTTGGAAATCGTGTATCCTGGTCTTTGGTTTATTTTAAGCAAATAGAAAATCTTGTTAACAACAAAAACACATTCATTCACAGTTACAGCTTTACAAATACCAACATGATTTATTTATCTACAGGCAAAAGTGCATTTTTTTTTGACAAACAGAAGCAAAAAAACAAAACAAAACAAAGCAATGGGAAAAAAAAATGCTTCTGGCTTTCAGAGACCTAGAGTGCAATCATTTCTAGTCAAATAAGGAAGAGAAATATCTTGAAGCAGGACTGTTCTGATCTGATCTTCATCAAATACACATTCGATGAAAACCCAGTTCCTGTGAGTTCACAACAGGCTTGAAGATTTTGCAGGTATTTTGTCAGATTTAGACTAGTGGCAATGCATCAAAGGTACCAAACAGTACTTTTTATGAGCTGATAAAGTGGTACTGTCAAGTGGACATGCTTATTGTCTTTTTTTTTGGCATTTTTTTTTATTTTAAATGACCAAGAAGCCTTAAAAATATTTAAGATAAAACATTAATTGGTCCTTACTACTCTAGGCCTATATTTAGAAAAAAAAGTACTATACTGTACCTTTCTTAGGCACTGGGGTGATATCCTCAAATTTACATCTTTTGCATGTTTACCTAGAAACTTGCATATAATGAAAACTTTACTCTAAAATCTCATCATTTTTATTTTCCTTAAATCATTTCAATCATAAGCTACATTGTATTCAGGTTTCCAGGTCAAAGGATGCATATTAAATCACCCCAGCGACAAAAGATCTGAAAGATGCTATTTTATTGTACTATATTATTATATTATAGTATATTGTTGCTATGTTACTTCCCAACAGAGTCTGATGATATTCTTGTTCAGTGACCTAGTAAACCATGTAGCTATTCATTAATGGAGACTTCAAAAGCCCTTCTGTAAGTCGCTCTAGATAAGGGCGTCTGCCAAAAATGTACATTTATTTATACTATATATATTTATTTATAATTTAGCTAATTAAATTACAAGAACTTTCCCGGGTAAATATATACATAATAATAGTACCTTTGATGGTACCAACCAGCAACAAGGAAAAGTACAGTTTGATACCTTTAGTTCTGTGAGGGTAGAGTGCTCTGAATGAAGCGAGTGTAGTCTAATGACCTTCACATCAAAAAATGAGTTAATTTGAATCTTCCTTGAAATCAAATCAATTTAAACACTCTGATGAACGATTATTATAAGTAACAGGACATTAAGAGAAAGCAGCCTAGGCCTGTAAAAACGATTGGCCTTGTGTGTGCTTAAAAAGGGCCTTCGTTCCGGCTCTTTCCTTATAGCCTCATATAGTCAAAGAGGTAGTTAGCTGAATATTAATCGAATACTATACGCAAAAGGCGCATTCAGCATGTATTTCTACACTACCTCTGTAACAACACAAAGCAGGCGGTCCTCTGCCTATTCCGATTGTGAAGGCCGGTAGTTCTCTAGCCAGCGTGCTGTATCGTCTCTATGGTGTTGTGATGCCAGCTCCAGGGGCGTGAGACCCGCATGGTTCTGCTGAAACGGGTGTGCGGTGCGCGGCGCCAGGAGCTCCACTGCGCTCTGATGTCCCTCGCGCGCCGCCAGATGCAGCGGAAGATTCCCGGCGTTGTCATGGAGATTGACATCTGCTCCGTGACTCAGAAGCACCTCGAGTGTGTCCGCGTGGCCGTCCCGCGCCGCGTCGTGCGTTATCGTCAAACCCACGCTGGGGTCAGGCACGTTCGGATCAGCGCCCGCGCGTAGCAGGGCTTCCGCTACAGAAGGACAGCCAAGTTTCACCACCTGTAAAAAAAAACACACCAAACTAATACATCATAACGCTTAAGACGCATTGTGGTAAAAAAAAAACCCCCACACAATTCAAACGAATTTAGGCCTAAGTACACTACATTAACAGAAAAAAAAACCTACCAAACTGTACTGTCTTTGTCACTGGGGCGCTCCCCATCTAGAGTACCTTTTGTACCTGTAGAAGTCTATACGCATGTTATACATAGTCAAGTGAATGTAGCGTACCTTTAAAAATATCTAAGTATATAACTGCACCTTAAGGATCACTGGTGTGCTTTAATTAGCTTTTTATAGTAATAATTTAAAGTTACACCTCATGCACATGTACACACTAATGGTACAAAAAATTGACCAATACAATGACATTTTTCGGAGAATACAGAAATAAAAAAAAACATTGCTCGGTTTAAACATATTACTCATTTTTAACTTTTTAACAAATGATCTATTTTTGCACGTGCTTTTTTTTTTTTTTTGTAAAAGAAAGATGCTGGTTAAAAATCTCAACATGCATTTTTTTTTACTTACCGAAACGAATATGCATTTATACGTTTATTTTTATATAAATAACAATTATTCATATAGGCTATTATTCGTAAATTTGTCATAACGGCCTAAATGCGACCATGACATGTAGGGTGTAACCGACTTCATCAGGAAATAAATAAGTCTGCTTTTAAAGTATATTCTTAATATCTGATGGTCCTGACTTGTTTAAAAGAAGAAAAGTCACTTCTTACAATATGTAGGCCTTTCTGGGTAACTGGTAGGCCTATCTCAACCTTATTAAATTAGCCTGCAGTTTCTGGGGATTTTCCGGTAAAATTCATTTTAATCAAAGGCTTGGTAACTTTGTTCCAAAAAAAACAAACAAAAAAAAACAAAAAAACCTTCTACATTGCAGTAATTAAAATCACTATTGCAATTATTATTCATTTGTCTATTTTAAAAACTACACCAAACATTCGATTTGTGCTTTAAGAAAGATGATCTGGTGTTTTCCCGAATGCTCAAAAATATCCTCAGTAAAAAACAACAACAAATAAACAACAACAAAAGAACATGCATTTGCTTGAGAAATGTAAAAAAACAAACAATATAACCTAACCAGTAAATAATCAACTTATAAATGTGAAGGAAAATCTTAGCCTTAGACCATACAAGCTGTTAGCAGTGTTAGCTTAGCCTACATAAGCTGCAAGCATTTTCGTATCCTCGACATGCGGGATTCCCCTAAACATATGTGATTACACATCTAGTAATTTTGAAGCTGAAACAATAGGTTTCTGTAAATACAGTATATAAGTATGAGTAAGCAACCACTGTACTTCATATTGACCAGTGCTTATCAGCAGAATATAAAGTGTTGGGGAACGTGCGACCTTTCATTCATATCATAATAACACATGAAAATGATCCTATGCTATATTAACTTTTACAAAAGTTATATTATAACTGTATGTATATATACATATATATTTTATATATAATAAATTGTGAGTAGGCAATCATAATATCAAGGACTGTGGTGTTGAAAGAGATTATTGGAAGATTCTTTAACATCATTTTAACCTAGGCCACAGTCAAACAAAGCAAAAAAATAAAAGAAAACAGACATAACCTTATCTTATATTCATATATCATATTATTTACAGTTGGAAAAAACTATTTTTTAATATTTGAGGATAGTGCTAAAACATGCGGCCTTGAACTGATAATGCTGCAGTGTACCGGAAGCCTTAAAAAAATTCACAAAAATGAAAAATAAATATATTCTCAAAAATATGCATTCTATTAGCCTATATGTTCGTATTTACTAGGGTTTGGCGTTTATATAACTGCAATAAAACCTGACAAGTAAATATCTGGTCATAACAAAAGCAAGAAGCAAATAATTTAGCAGTCTAAAAATTCTCAAAAAATCAATAATGTACATATACTAAAAAATATGCATTTCATTAACCTATACGTTAATGTTTAGTATTTTTCCAGTGTTTAGAACTGCAATAAAACGTCATTAAAAAGTAAAAACCTGGTCATAACCAAGCAATAACTAAATCATTTAGCAGTCTAAAAAAAAAAAAAATTACATATACTTAAAAACATGCATTTCATTAACCTATACGTTCATATTTAGTAGTTTTCAGTTTTTATAACTGCAATAAAACGTCATTAAAAAGTAAATATATGGTTATAACAAAAGCAATAGCTAAATAATTTAGCAGTGTACAGAGTGCTCTTCGTGATCTGTGCTTCATGTTCAGTTTGATCAGAGGACTGTTTATTCAGTTAAAGTAGTAAAGCTTCGAGCGAATTAAGACTGCTGCTTAAATAAACCTTAACAGGATACTAAACGTTTCACAGCCTAGATCAAATAAAAAAGGAAGAAAGACCAGGCATGATGAAAGCATTCGCGTTTAAAACTGAGTGTAAATAGTTTGTGATGTTCTCCAACCTGCAGTGGTGTCCTGCCGTGTTGGTTCTTCGCATTCACGTTAATGTTGCTCTTCAGTATCTGCTCAGTTTCTCTCAATTCTCCTCTTGCAGCAACACTGGTCAACCTGTTTACATCTGAGGCTTCGGCCATGATCTTCACAAGATGTTGAGCGAGTGAAGGAAAAAAAAAAAAAACTTGTAACCGATTCAATTAGAAAGAACTCTGTGATGTTGCTTTTTAAGACCAATCCTAGTTGTAACGCAAATCAGCACGGATCTGTAGTAAATAGTCTCTTCTTCCAGCCCCCCCACAAAAAAATGGTGCTATGCCAAGGTCCGCCCACCTCAGTCTTAATATCGTCCCACTGTAGCGATCGCTCTCAGCGCGGAAAAACAGGGATATCACGCCATCTCTATCCAAGGAGGAGGCTTTTAGTCACCGCCGGCCGAAAACGTGCTGTACAATCACACACGAGTCAAATTCAGCATGACGACTTCTCTTGCCTCCCTGTGTCTGCTTCGCGCGGTGTACACACAGGCACCAGCCTGGCTCTTTAGAGTACAGTCGTGCTGGTCTTGCATCCGCTTGATGTGCTCTGATAAAAAAAAAAAGATAAAAAAAAATGCACAAAAAATACTGGAAAGCCACTAGAAAGCAAATCACTCCAGATGAAACCCGAATGTCATGACGCAGCTGGAGATTAAGTATTGGCGCCCCTCATGCAGCGCTGAGAGATCTAAAGCTTATGTGCAGGTCGCAAATACACTTCAAAAAGTCCTGATACGCAGGTGCACGCTGTTAAAAAAACCCCTGACATCCAAGTTGCTGTCATCTAGAGTTCACAGGAGCCCCTCGATGCCTCCAATCGCACGGATGAAAGAACGAGTGAGGCTACGAGCGCCGCCGAGCTGCAGCCGTCCAATGACTTTCAGAAGGGACGTGCTCTGAGAGCTCGTGCAGCTTCCCGCGCATTTCAAACTGAGCAGGAGTCGGTTGAGTGTGCGGTTAAAGCAGCGGTGCACCTCGCTTACGTTTAGACTTTAGCGTTACGATGGGTTTTCACCGATACAGCCGAGCAGGTAAGCATGTAATAATTTACACGGATGACGAGCTGGCTCTGGGTGGAAACGGTCCTGCGTCACTGCAACACCGACTCATACTGTAAGACACTGAGGACGCAATGCTCACTGGGTCACACTGCTCTCACTACGTTACACAGCCCGGAGAATACTGCACTACTGTCCCGTACCGAGTCATCTGAAATATTACATTGTCTCCAGCACCTGAACGAGCAGAAGCATCACATAACCTACATCGAATCGGCGTGGCGACCTAACATTTTCTGTTTTGTACGCAGTTGACGCTGAGAGAGAGAGAGAGAGAGAGAGAGAGAGAGAGAGAGAGAGAAAGAGAGAGAGAGAGAGAAAGTCCGCTCTTGTTGTTTGACATCACTCATTTTTTGAAATAAAGGACTCAAACTTCCGCCCACTAACAGACGCAGGGAGAGGCGGGACTCAGAGCTGTGCTAACGTCAAGGAGACGTTGAGATGCACTTCACCGCTGCCTTTCAAAGTCTCAGGAAGATAAAGTGTCAAACATGAATTCACACGAAGCTCATTTACAACCGAGAAGCAGCAAATCATTCATCCATTGTGACTTGGGCAAAATGATTTGCTTTTAAAACAGCAGTGCTTAATGAATAAACTATTCTATTTACACAGTAGGCTAGTGTTATGGGTAGATATCTAGACTTGTAAGCAGAGGACAATGCTGCACCAGACTAAAGCTATTGTAGCATAATTAAATACATAATAATCAGAGTCTCATATTACATCAGGCTAAAGGTAAAGTAGAATAATTTAAATGCATAATAAGCAGAGTACCATAGGACACCATGCTGTGTACCAATATACCCCAGATCTACTGTAGTTTCATAGTTAAATATGTAATAAGTAAGCAGAGAATCATGCTACCCCAGTGTAAAAAAGTGTAGTATACTTAAATGTGTAATAGGCAGAGTACTATAGTGCAAGAAAGTAAAACTTTTGTAGTACATTTAAATATACATCGATCAGGCATAACATTATGACCACCTGACTAATATTGTGTTGGTCCACCTTTTGCTGCCAAAACAGCCCTGACCCGTCATGCACTGTGTATTCTGGCACCTTTCTATCAGAACCAGCATTAACCTCTACAGCAATTTGAGCAACAGTAGCTCGTCTGTTGGATCGGACCACACGAGCCAGCCCTCCCTCCCAGTGTGCATCAATGAGCCTTGGCCACCCATGACCCTGTCACCGGTTCACCACTGTTCCTCCCTTGGACCACTTTTGATAGATACTGACCACTGCAGACCGGGAACACTCCACAAAAGCTGCAGTTTGGGAGATGCTCTGATCCACTCGTCTAGCCATCACAATTTGGCCCTTGAGAAACTCGCTCAAATCCTTACGCTTGCCCATTTTTCATGCTTTTAACACATCAACTTTGAGGACAAAATGTTCACTTGCTGCCTAATATATCCCACCCACTAACAGGTGCCATGATGAGGAGATAATCAGTGTTATTCACTTCACGTCAATTCACGTCAGTGCTTATAATGTTATGGCTCATCGGTGTATAGTAAGCAGAGTGCCCTACTACATCAGAGTAAAATGACTATAGTGTACTTAAATATGTATTAGACAGACTACCATACTACACCAGGCTAAAGCTATTGTAGTATATTTGAAAATATAAAAAGCAGTGTACCATTGTATGACATAACTATTGTATCATTGTATCATAGTTAAATGTGTAATGAACAATGTTACCATAGTGTACCTTCGAAAAAAACAACACAGTATCAATAGTTAAATATAGTATAAATATACGCTAGTTACATTTATTACACAGACTGTTTGACCATAGTAATACAGTGTAGATTACACTGTAGTAAAAGCTTGAAATGGTTACCACGGTTAAATATATAATAAACATAGTGCACCACAGTGACACTATGGTAATACTATTATTAAATATATAATAAATTCACAGAAGCTGCATTTATTACATATTTAAACATGAGTAAATTGTATATTGCACTATAGTGAACAATGTTATCATGATCATGGTCAAATAAGTAAGTTATATATAAAACTACTGTAATATCTCTCATGGTTATATATGTAGAAAATAGTATGTAGTAATTACCACAATGTGCTGTAGTAAGATAAGGGTAGTGTCATAGTAACATATGTAATAACACAGATAAATATGTAATGAACTGTTACACATAGTAAAAAAAACACACCATACACCATTTATAAAACGCACCATGTCGGATTAATTATTTATTATGCAACAATGACAGTATAATATGTATATTGTATTGTAGAAAAGCATTTATAGGAACAGGGTTAAGAAAGTATTAAACACAGTTATCATAACACAGCAGAATAACTCTATTTTAGTGTCACGGTTAGATATGTAATGAATGTAGTTAACAATGTACTGTTATAAAATCATGGCAGTGTTCTGGTTTAACATTTGCTAACAATCATTGCTGTTAAGCACTCCAGGACAACCATAATAGTATTGTAGTTAAATATGGAATAAAGACAGTTAAGATAATCCACAATAAAATGATATTTGATAGCTACAATCGAGTTTAAATTTAATAACCATTTGTATTAAGTGTCATAAAATGATAAGGTCATGGTTAACATAGTATATTATTTAAGAGAAGAAAGGATGATAATTCCAGCTGTATAGCTGTATAGGTAGATAGTTCTTGACCACTGTAGAGCCAACCTACAGTAGAGTCCATACACTGAATAGAAGGTTATGTATAAAGGACTTTATTACTAAAGTAATCCCATAAATAGTCATTGTCTTTCTAATAGACAGGTTAAGGCCTACCTTAAATAAAAGTGATTGACCTGTCTTAAAAATGCAAGTAAAGCAAGCAAATATGTTATAAATAGACATACTCCGTTAACAGGCCACGAGGGAAATAGGAATAATTATTTTAAGAACAGTCATTATTTATATGTGATCTCTGGATTAATCGGACATCTCTGCCTTGGGCCTTGGTTCATTTTACGACAGTTCTTCGCGACTGCCGTATGTTGTTTCCGTTGCTTGGATTAAAAAAGTGACTGTAACAGAAAATCTGTTTAAAAAACTACAGATTAGGAAGTGGGGCCTAAAGTGCGGGTTTTGCTCCTGAGTTCTCTGTTGTACTAAACTCAGTCTCGGGGTCATATGTGGTTTAAAATTTCATTCCGACATTGTTTGTAGTCCCCGTACACCCTTTGCGTCTCAGACCGTTTGTGTGCTAAAGGGACCAAAGAGAGCGAGCAGAGCTGAGCACAGCTGTAGCGGCACTATAGAACAGCTAGCTAGTGTTAGCCAGTCACTGCAATGGCCTCCGACAGTGGTAGCAACATGGACAGAGAGATGATTCTGGCTGACTTTCAGGTAGGTTTTCTCTCCTGACTGGAAACCTTCATTAAGCTTTGTTGCTGACTTAGAACAAGAAGTTTATTAGACCTTAAACTGTCCGCATAGTCCGTTAACACTGACAGCAACGGTGTGAGGAGAGCAGATAGACAGCTAACTAGGTGCTATGTCACTGACAGTTCATTTGTTAGCAGCTACCAAGCTAACGTCTCCTGACATACCGTCTTTAGGCTTTTTCGGCATTCGAAACGGTGTCACTCATAAAACTACGAGATAACGCATCACAGAACAAGCCAAGGGCTAATTCGGACAGTCAGATACTTAGAGCACTGACTCGCAAAACGTTCTCTGTACCTAGCGCCGATGGCTAACTGTTTCATTGTTGGTCTTTGACAGCAACCGGCGAACCTACTAACGCTGCTCAGCTATTTTAGTTTGCATTAAAGACTGTTCAACAGCGTTTAATGAGAATACAGTATTACCAGTAGCACCTGTTTTTTTTTTTCAGTCAGTCTGTCGAGAACGTGCAGTAAATTACAGAAGAGACCGTAACGACTCTACTAGCCCTGTAGCTATGACTGGACATTTTAGCTAGCGTAGCTTTAACACTACTTCAAGATAAGACAGCTATGTTTACTCGTCCAGAGCTGTTCGTTAAACAGGACAATTAAGACGAACTTGCTCTTTGGTTGGAACAATAGTTCTTTAATAATCTCCCTGACAAGTTGAGAGAGTGTGTAGGAGGCTGAAATAAATGGGCAGGTTGTTATATTTGGACAAGATTTCAGTGTATTGAAAATGCGACACCCGGTCACGTGACCACACAAAAACAACTGTGTAAAGGCTGAAAAAGGCAGGATGCAGGTTTTCATATCTCAATGAACTTTAAATACACGGTTCTATATAAAGGAGCAGTTATAACTGAGCATTGCTCATATAAAGCTCTTAGATGCAATTAAATGTTTTATTTAGAAGTTATACTTAGGGTTTTGTATTGCCATTTTCAAATGTGTATCATTATTATCTGTTAGACAGTGTGCCAAGACTGATAAAATCTCTTAGTGACCTTTTCTGTACTTTGGGAAGTCATGTCTGGTGTTTTTTTTTCCAGGCATGCACTGGGATCGACAATATTGCAGAGGCAATCACTCTCTTAGAACTGAACAATTGGGACTTGGTGGTAAGTTACACCCACACAGACTGTAATACATTAGGATTCAATGCTGCCGTTGTGGCCAGTATAATTTCAGCAAGACAAATGTTTCCTGCAAAGAGTATGTATGATCACAGGCCCTGGGGGATTGGATCACAAGCAGACAAGCCTAAGTACAGTGCAGTTTTCATGCGGAATTGAGTTTCCTTTGCCAAGCCATGTTGTTGATACAAACCCTAGGCATTTTGCTTCAATTCTGTTAATTAAATTTCAATTAACTGATTCGCTGCCACTTTTAAAACCTTTTTGGTTTGATGAATTTGGTGGTATATTTTAAGCCGAAGGACAGCACTGTTACAGGAAATGTTATACAGTTAGATACACTATATGTCCAAAAGTATGTGGACACCTGACCATCACATCCATATGTGGGTCTTCCGCAAACTGTTGCCACAAACTTGAAAACGAACAACTGTATAGGTTGCCTTTGTATACTGTAGCATTCCAGGTTTTTTTTTGCTGGATCTAAGGTGCCCTAACCTGTTCCAGCATGACCAAGCTCCTGTGCACAAAACCAGCTCAATGATGACATGGTTTGATAAGGTTGGAGTGGTAGAAGTTGAATGTCCTGCACAGAGCTCTGATCTCAACCCCAGTGAAGAACTTTGGAATGAACTGGAATGCCGACTGCAGCGCAAGGCTTTCTCACTTGACATCAGTGCTAGTAATGCTCTTCTGGCTGAATGACCAAAAGTTCCCACAGCCATGCTCCAAAATCTAAGCAGGAACTTAAATCTGGAATTGGATGTTCAACAAGTACATATGGGTTTGGTGGTCAGGTGTCCAGATACTTTTGTCCATTGGTAAAAGCCATCAAGGGCTTGAATGTTCAGAAAATTTACAAATAACTCCAAATATGAGCTTGAATCTGCTGTTAGGTTAGCATGTTTTAGAACAGTGGTTCTCAACCCCCGTTACAAATGCAAATGCGGCCCACAATGCTGTCCACATAAAAAAAAAAAAAAAAATGTAATTAATTTATGGGCACGGTGGCTTGGTGATTAGCACGATTACCTCACACCTCCAGGGTTGGGGGTTCGATTCCCGCCTCCGCTGTGTGTGTGGAGTTTGCATGTTCTCCCCGTGCCTTGGGGGGTCACTCCGGTTTCCTCCCCCGGTCCAAAGACATGCATTGTAGGTTGATTGGCATCTCTAAATTGTCCGTAGTGTGTGATTGCATGAGTGTGTGTGTGTGTGTGCCCTGCGATGGGTTGGCACTCCGTCCAGGGTGTATCCTGCCTTGATGCCCAATGACGCCTGAGATAGGCACAGGCTCCCCGTGACCCGAGAATAGATCGGATAAGCGGTAGACAATGAATGAATGAATAATTCGTTAATTCATTCATAACTTATAGTTTTACTATTCATATTTTATTTTTTTAATGTATTAAACAAATAAAGGTTTGAACAATAATTTTTATTAAATTATAATTATTAAAATAATTTTGGTGATCATGTACTGTTTTCGGACATGCGCAGTACTGATGCAACTATGAATTGAAGCAATTAAACAGTTAATGCACATAATTACAAGCGCACGCTCTGGCAGATTTAAAATATTCGGTTAGTTTGCATTGGTGACGTCATATATAAATGATAAGCGGCCTGTGAGACTTGAACTTGGACATAGTACGGCCCACTGAAAAAAAAAGGTTGAGAACCACTGTTTTAGAAACACAAATACAGGAACATTATTAACATATATTTGATATTTAATAAAATATTTGCGTTTATAACTGTAACTGTGGTCAGGTTCAGTCAAGTTGCATTGTGCAGGACTGATATTTTTGTTGTTCAGTAAATCCCCTCAACTCAAAATCCTAATCCTCAAACTTTAAGCCATGCTTTTGATATTTTATCGATTAAACTGAGATCCTGTTGATTTGTTCAAGCTACAATCAATTATAAATACAATATGAGCATGCCGTTTGGCTAGAATGCTTTTGAATCATGTTCAGGTCAGCAGATTCAGCACCCCAGTCATAAAGAGATCACAAATCTTTGTAGAGATACAGAAACAGAGGTGTGAATAGTTGTTCATCTCCGCTGTGATTGGAACTATCGAGAAGGATGTTAATACCAGGTCTGAACAGGGCCACAGCACAACAAAGCCTCAGTGTTCACTGTGTTGGATCTTTTTTATGTTGGAGCACAGAACATTCTAGCACAGTTTTGGACATCCAGCGGTGATGTGTTGATGTATGCAAAAACACAGCTTTGTGTTTTAATAGCACACATAAACAATTTGATTATATTTTACCATCATGTCTACTTTTGGAATATTTTAAATTTTTTGTATGTGATCTTTCAAATTGGACACACAAACACACATAAACATACACACTGCTATTTGCTGCTATGCACAATTTATCCCCCTCCCAAAAGATCCCAGGGGGCATCCATATTTCCAACCCTGGGCTTGATATTATTTGGGTCGTGGGCCATTCCACACAGCAGTGACAAGGTATGGTGCTGTGTGTGCTGCCTGAGTGAGTCACATCAGCGGTGTTTTAAAAGACATTAGTTACTGCATGGTTGAAACCAAAACTCCAACTAAAATATTAATATTTTGGAGGAAGGATATCATCATACCATAATATCTCATAATATTGCTGGTGGAAGGATAGCGTGTACCTAATTGCAATTTTTATATATATAAAAATTTGCTTGTTGCTGCTGGACAGTTGGCAACAGACAGCCATTTAGAAATTGAGCAGCGAGGCTCATGTCACTTCAGTAACAGGAAACGCGCGTCATGTAAACAGCAGCCGGTGAGAGAAAAGTAAGAAGACGGAAAACGTGTGAACTGAAGTGATGAGAAGACTGCATTATTCTTACAGCATTTTTTTAATAACTGGCAAGACGTGGGAAAGGCCGTATAAACAGGTTGCCTGCTGTTTGTCCAATCAGCGACAGTGACACCACAAATATGCAAATAAGAATGTTAACCTGGGGTTCAGGAACGTACAGTGTGAAACGTCTGTTAATGAATACCCAGGATTAACCCCAGGTATCGTATAAGCAGTGTGAAACATAATTATTTTTCCGTTTATCCGGGGTTTAGGATGACCCAGGGTTAACAATTCAAGTGTGAAAAGCCCTATTTTGTGTTAGAAAAGGGAAATATGGGCAAGCGTAAGGATTTGAGTGAGTTTGACAAGGGCCAAATTGTGATGGCTAGACAACTGGATCAAAGTATTTCCAAAACTGCAGCTCTTCTGGGGTGTTCCTGGTCTGCAGTGGTCAATATCCATCAAAAGTGGTCCAAGGAAGGAACAGTGGTGAACCGGTGACAGGGTCATGGGTGGCCAAGGCTTATTGATGCACGTTGGGAGTGAAGGCTGGCCTGTGTGGTTCGATCCACCAGACGAGCAACTGTTGCTTAAATTGCTGAAGAAGTTAATGCTGGTTCTGAAAGAAAGGTGTCAGAATACACAGTGCATGACGGGGTCAGGGCTGTTTTGGCAGCAAAAGGTGAACCAACACAATATTAGGCAGGTGGTCATAATGTTATGCCTGGTCAGTGCATATATAACCCTAAAATGTCCAGCTTCAGACAGTTGCCAAAAATCATGTCCTACTGCTGTGTATTGTTATTGCTGCTGATATATTTTCACTTGGATTCGTCCAAGATCTAGGGATACATAAGCATACACACACATAATATTACAACAGTAGTGCTGCTTCAGTAGTCCTCTGTGTGATTTTTAACTTTCTTAAACTGAGCCCGATTAAATAGCACCAAAACTCTTGCAACTTTGTCTGTTTGAGTTTTCTGGATTTATATATGGTTTTTGGATATATATATATATATATATATAAAGGCATGGTGGCTTAGTGGTTAGCACTTTTTCCTTTCACCTCTGAGATTGGGGTTTTATTCCCAGCATCCACCCTGTGAGCGTGGAGTTTGCATGTTCTCCCTGTGCTTCAGGGATTTCCTCTGGGTACTCTTGTTTCCGGGCCCAGTCCAAAAACACATGTTGTAGGTTGACTGACATCTTCAAAGTGTCCAAAGTGCAAGGAGTGTCCCCCGCCTTGTGCCCCGAGACCCCGGGATAGGATAAGCATTACCCTGTAAAGGGTAAGCGTTACTGAAAATGAGTGGATTGGTCAATGGTAGTCATGTTGGTTGGTCTAGGCCGGGGGTATTCAAAACCAAAATTTTGTTATCTTTTAATGCTTAACCCTTAGTGGTTAGTTTGCGGCTTCATGTTCATCTTTTAAACAAGCCTAATCAGACCAGAGAGGGTATGTAAAATGAAAAAATATATGAATACTCTTTGGGGAAAAAAACTCAATAAAAGCTAGTCTCGGGTGCAGTGACCTACTCTCAGCTAAATAATTTGCATAAATCCATGTTATTGGACAAGCTGCAAAACAGGATTTGTTAAAGAAGCTGGTTTTAGAAAGCTGGAGTTGCTGAACTAAGGACAGTTGTGATAAAAAAAAATTTTTTTTATTAGTGCTACTGCACTCATTTTGAGTACTTGGTTCAGTTAGCTGAAATATGTGTCTGAATTTGCTTTAATGGCATTGTTGACATCTTGATTATCATATCAGAAAATCAACTTATAACTGTGACGTTATCAACACAATGTTTTTATATGGTAGAAATTCTGTTTATCGGAAATGTCACTGATAACAGATACAGCACGTTATTGTTGTGATTGGAGTTGACTGATGTGAAGTGAATATCGACTCTGGTGCCAAGTGACTCAGCAACCTGAAACGCTACTACTGCTGCTTGTTCCACCCAACCTATATTTTTGCGCACTGTTACAGAAGATCTAAAGAGTCCGTGCTAAGGGAAGACAAAAAAAAAAATGGTTGCTTTCTCCCCACAAAATAGCTGTTCTTGTAATCTGGGGTGGCGTTTCACTATATTTAGCAACAAGCCGGCAGTATTCTTGGCAGCTGTTCAAACAGCCATAGCTGTGCCCTTGCAGTGGTTAGTTGCACCTGTAAATGTGATGACTTCCTGTGTGTGGAACTGGAAGCTTCATGGAGCATACAAAAGAGCCCCTGTATACAGGAATAGGACAAGTACTGCAACTTTCAGCCAGGAAAACACACACATGCACACGGTAGCAGAGCAAATACTTTTTTGGGAATGTTTAAAATGCCTCAAGTGTGAGGATATGTTTAAAGATGGGCTGATGTCAGTGCTGTTTGCTCTCTATTAGCAGAACATTAGGATGATGGATGTGCGCTGTGCACAGGAGGAATTATTTTAAGAAAAAACAGTTATTAAAAAGAGGTGCCATTATTTTTTTCTTGACTTTTTTACCATTCACCAAGCTGTGTTACTGATTTTTATTCACCTATAATAATATTACCTAACTAAATTATAGTGATTCGTTATTTTTTTATTTAGAGATGTTTACATGCTAAAGTCAGGGTAAACAAAATAGGAGGATAAAAAGGAGTATAAAATAAAAAAAAGTTAAAAGTAGTTTCTACATTAAATCAGTAAATCAGCCTCTTAGCCTTTGCTACCTTCATTATTATGAACAATAAAGGTAGTCTTAGCTAGTGAGCAAACTAGTGAGAAAATAAATTTAGCCAGCATACCCACACCTTTTTATTCAGGTTTGAAGGTTAGCATTTTCAGCTTGTCACTGCGTACTCGTTGACAGCAGGCAATGTATTTACATTATTTTGGTTTAGGGTTAGTAATTATTACTAGGAATATTAGGAATCTCTGTATAAATGAAACAGATAGGAGTGTATTTATACTGAGCACATGGATGCAAATATTTATTTATTTATTTAGTTTTATTGGGTTTTACAAAACAAAACAGTTGCCAACACAACATTAGTAAGACATAATAAGAGTTATAGGTACAGTTTATATAAGATAAAGGAAAAAAATAATAAGAAGGAAAAAAATGTAAATAAACAAAGAAGAAATGAAAAATTAAAAGAAATCCCTTTCAACTTACATTCAAGTGTGTCTCTAATAGATAAATAATTGACCAGACCATCACCACCACTACACCAAACATGATATTAGCAATCCGAGAGTCATGTTAGTCTAAGAAGGATGATAAATCTATCCTCTTAGCCTCTTAAAAAATGGCCCCATATTTTCAGGAATGCATTAGGAGAACCCCTTAATGATAGTCTAATCTTTTCTAATTTGACAGAAATAATTGTCATCTCTAATCCATTGAGAAAGACAGGGAGGCTTTCACACATACATGTTTAATACAGACGTTTTGGATTGACCTTTTATAATGCACACTTGTAGGGCTTGTGGCCACATAGGTTGTGCTTAATCATTAGATGGAAGCAGGCAGATTTGCTGCTAATGTTTGCTTAAAAATTTTTAGTCTTCAAAAAAAAAAAAATCTTAAAAAATGTGAAATATTTTATTATTTTTTTTTTTGGTTTGAAACATTTAAATATTTAAAAAAAAAAAAAAACTTAAAAAAATAAAAATATTTTAATGTTTTATTTATACACAAAACAATTAAATACCCAGGGTGTCTGAAAAGTCTGCATACACCGATCAGCCATAACATTATGAGCACTGACAGGTGAAGTGAATAACACTGATTATCTCCTCATCATGGCACCTGTTAGTGGGTGGGATATATTGAAATTGTCCAAAATATCTTGGTATGCTGAAGCATTAAGAGTTTCGTTCAATGAAACTAAGGGGCCAAGTCCAACCACTGAAAAACAACACCTGCATACAATGATTTGGAGGAGTGTTCCAAAACTTTTGGCAATATCGTGTATGTGTATATAGTTTTTAAGCTGTCTAGAATAGTATGTGTGATAAATATCTTACATATTATTGTAGAAGGTCCTCGAGAATCCAAAAGATTATTTCTTATATAATTATAATGTTTTTTTTTTTTTGTTTTTTTTACATGACCATTTTTTTTACATGTTCGGTGAGCAGAAAAAAACACTGGAAATGCTTTTCAAATTTTATCAATTTCATTATTCTGATTTTTAGACTCGGGGTCTAATTATGAATAATAACAGCAGATACGACAGGATCTTAACCACATTATTTGGCTTATATATGTTATATATTACCTCAGGTTAGTTCCCACTGGCAAATGGCAATAGGGCTTAAGACCTCTTTCATGTACTGTAGGTAGTTTGAAACCATATCAGAGCTGATTAAACTGGTAAGCCTTTTAACTACACCTGACTCATATCAGTCAGATGTTTTGATGAGGTTTTGCTTAGATTACATTACCCAGGTGCTCTTTGAAAGTTTAATGAATGACTGTGCCATTGTTACTTATCTTAAAGGTATAGTCAGACAGATTATAGTGCATCATAATGTCCGTGAGGAGGGGTTTTGTTTATCAAACATGCCTTTGATGTCCTCTGTCTAAAAGAAGTTTTAGACTTCCTGTTGTAGGTTCAGCCTGATTTAAGCTTCTTTTAAATGAAGGTGTTTTTGTGGAAAATCCTTATCAGGACATGCTTTTGATATTTAAGATGCATTGATCGAAGTATAAACGTATTTACAGACCGTACGTAATGCAGATTATGTACTCTGATGACACAAATTTTTCACTCCAGATGAATAAGCCTATAATGCATTTAATAACAATACACGTAATCATATGACCGTTATCTTCCTATTATGTACCTGATTACATTTTTGATGTTAATGAGTACTAGTCTATTTATTTATAAGGTAGTGAGTCTGATCGTGGTGGCTTTGACTGCAGCTGAGATAACACAAGGTTTTCTTTTCTTCACATTTCCGTTTTCTTTGCTGCGTTAGCCTCTCTGTGACATTGTTTGCCTTTATGATTCTAATTAGGAAGTCTTTTATAGCCATAGATCAAATAAAAGTGATAATACTAGAGGTTAGAACAGCCGTGGGAGCCTGCGCTTGCTAAGCGTGTAAAAGCTAAGATTGCACAAATGCATAACAGTTCTCAAGGAAAAGGAAACAAGGCCACCGTGAGCAGATGAACAGCTTCTGATAATAAATAAAAATGAATAGTCCAGAATTATTCACACTCTGAAACAAACACCTTTTAAGTGATCTAATACTGAATCCATAAAATCGAGCTTCTCACTGCCATTAAATGTCTTGTACTGGTCACTTCACCAGCCACCCACATGTACACACACACTTGCAGAAGTCCATCATTCCGGTTTAGAGGGGGAAGGAAATGTGCAGCAAATGTCTCTGCTCATATTTAATCTGCGATTTTTGGTCTATTAATTCACTCACTTGTACTGAATAGCAGGCCGTTGTTTTTAGCCATATACACAAATTCACTGAAAACTATCCTTTAATTGCTGATAGCTGAATACCTGCTTTATTGTTTTTTTTTTCTACTTTTTTTTTGTTGTGGAATAAGTATTAAAATGCAATAATAAATTTGCTAATATTTGT
The DNA here is from genome assembly GCA_033459395.1 of Hemibagrus guttatus. Taxonomy (NCBI): domain Eukaryota; kingdom Metazoa; phylum Chordata; class Actinopteri; order Siluriformes; family Bagridae; genus Hemibagrus; species Hemibagrus guttatus. Next base: position 18,584,528 of record JAUCMX010000007.1, read on the forward strand.
GTATTTATAAATCTGTTAATATTTGCAGACTGACCTGCATTAACCATTTTTAAGTAATTATAAACCTTTTTCAAATTTTAAAAAATCACACCCACCCAATTGAAATTGGGAACCTCTGAGGATTACTCAGAATACTCATACAGGAAGTGCTCGGCATGACTGATATCAGTATTTTCATGGCCATAACAGAAAAATATATTGTGTATCCACAGTTAATGGCAAAGCTCACCTCATCATGGCAGCAAAGAGTTTTTTCTTAATTGACTCAAATAACCGATGGTCTTTGTATGTGAGAAGAGCACAGCCTCTTTATACTGTTACCTAAAAATTAAAGTTTCCAGTATATTTGGCTTCATGGGGTTTAATGACAGCATTTTATCCTTTTGTACTTATAAGTGCAGATGTTCCCCATTAAAATTCTGTTGGTCTTTTGGTTATCAACTGTGATGTTTTATTTGTGTGCTGCTGTGTGTACATAATTGTTGTTAAACAAAAATATTTCTTTCTTCCTTTCTTTCTTTCTTTCTTTTTTACAGGCAGCCATTAATGGTGTGATACCACAAGAAAATGGCATCTTGCAAAGGTACCTGTGACGAACATTATTCTAACGAGTTCAAACCCGATGCACGTCATTGATTTTCTTCTAATACACCAGTCTGTATGACCTCACAGGGGGAGTGTAAGAGAATGGAGTTTAAAGCCTATTTATGAAGGCAGTGTATGAGCATGTATGTGCAAGAAATAACAACATTTAATTTAATACGAGAAGATGGGGTGACTGACCATCCAAATAGGTGGTTACTATTTTGCATGCATGAGAAATGAAATTGTCCTTCTCTTAAAAATGGCAGCCGTTCTTTCTTTCTTTCCCCTTTTTTTTTTTTTTTTTTTTTTTTTTTTTTTTACTGTAATTGTAATAATGTCCAGCTGCAGGCTTTGATTGAAAGTTAAGGAGTCACTTCATGGTGTTCTCTAATCAGTGTACACTCTGTACATTTCTCCAGTGACTGGAGTAGACGCTCTGTGCTGTTATCTTTAATGATGATCTGAAGTTGGAGTGCTGTTTAAGCTCCACATTAGTCTCTTTGTTGGGGTCCTTGAAAACATGAATCACGTGTAGGAGTACACGAGCACAGCAGATATAAAGTACGTGGATAAACATTTAGGCAATATTACAGAGAAAATAATAGAAACATGAGAGGATGGAGAGCACAGGAAATCTATGTGTTAGCCCTGAGTCGCAGAACTTGTCAACACTTTCCCTTTCAGAAGTCTGCTGTTGATTAATTGCCCTCATCTTCAACATGTCAGCACCAAAATAAAGGGAAATCTCTATGGCAGATTTGATGAGGGTGTTTATTTGATGGTTAGTTGATACTCTTGTTAATGGTGGGGAACGATCTACAAAGTGGTGAGACTTTTATCAGACGTCGACCGGATGTTCGACTGAGGGCTTGACGGAGCAAGTCACATTGCACTGCACCGCTATGCCTTGAATATGTCCTATATAAAATCATTTAACTCATTTAAATATTTGCTCCATACTGCTTCCTCCTTTTTTATAATGACCGTTGGGGTTGAACCGCAAGTTTTTCAGGCCATCGTCAGAGGAAACGTTAAGCTTTGCTGTCAGCTGCTTGACAAGATGATTGTATAATCTCGTCTGTGCTCTGAAAGGTTACGTGAGCACCCACATTGGGTGCCGTGAACAACATAACCGCTGACACCTGAAATTAGAAATGCAACAAGCTCTTTTTTTTTTTTAGCCGTTTTGACAGTTTGTTTTGCATTTCTTATGAAGCTGAATGAGCATTCCACTACAGTTTTGTTTTAGAAGAGAAAGGGACAGTGGCAGTAACAAACAGGAATTGAAACTATTGGTGACAAAAGCAGCCTGTGTGAGGGCCTTGTGTCCTCAGTCTGTGTCTCTCTCCAACGGCCAGTGCTCATGAATGCAGCCGAGTTTTAAGAACAGATATATTCAAGCACTACACACTCTGCCTGACGGTTTAATTTGTGTGTGTGTCGTGTGTGTGTGTGTGTCAGATGTGTGTGTGTGTGTGTGTGTGTGTGAGTGTGAGAGCGCGCGCAAAGGCTCTGGGCACAGGAACATGTTTTTTTCTTTAAGGCCCATAATTATGAATGGAGTCTGGCAGCACGACGTCCAGCCATCTCCTTTAGTTGGAGGCTGGCACAGTGCTGCAGGCTGGAGGGTGGCATGGCTTGCTGAAGTGACCCCATTGAGGCGCATGCTGCCAGCTGGCTCCAGACTCCGAGCTCTGAGGCCTACGCTTCCCGCTGCCAAACGTTGGGTGGGTGGAGGCTGCCATCTAGGTGCTCACAATGGAACAACCGTTTCTGGATTCCTTTTTTTTTCTTTCCAAAAAAAAAAAAAGAAAAAAGGCAAAAGGTTTACATAGAATCTTTGATAAGCCAAGAGTGGGCAGTTGAGCAGAGGGCAGTTGGAGATTGTTTACACATCACAAAGCTGTTTAATCACACTTCTGTGTATGGGGTTGACATTTATACTTGTCGTTTGAGTCAACGATGAGTCTAAATGACTGACCTTCATCAATGTAGATGAAGCAATAACTAAAGATCCCAAACTAAAGAATTGCTGAAAATTCAGAAAAATGGGGTTACTGTAATCATGCTTGTTGTGGTGTTTGCTTTATTTTTTAATATTTAAAGTTAATAATACATAACTAATTATATAAATATTACATGTAGATAATGAATAGGAGGATAATAAATCATGTATGTTTATGCTCTCAGACCTTACATTCAAGATAATAGAGTCTTTATTTAATCTATATCAGTTCCCTTTATTAAAAAAAGATGTCTGTTTTGTTGTGTTCTAGTTCTGTTTTCTGATTTGAAGGCATGATTATCATTATTGAAAATATAACAGCAACTTCATTCTTACTTCATTGTTACCTTAGTGTTATTGCAGTGAGCAGTATTTTTTAATAAATGGAGGGGATTTCTGTGTACTAAAAGGAGCCATGGGACCAGCATCCACATTTCAGCCTGGTACTTGAGAATGTACATGCTCAGTGTTGGTACACAAATGTGTTTAATAAGCATGCTTGATGTAGGGCTGGGCAATCTAATAACTAAGAATTACACTGTTTTTTGTTTTTCGCTCTCAGAAAAGCCTCAGTTCTTTATGGCAAGTATTCCACATTGAGTTTTGAGATTGTGACCCATGTTGACATTGACTGCATCAAATACAATTGCTGCAGATTTGTCTGCTGCACAATCATGCTGTGAATCTCCCATTCTTCCACATTTGAAAGGCACTCATGTTCATGGAACCAGTTTGAGATGACTTGTACTTTAGGAAATGGTGCATTATAATGCTGGAAGATGCCATTATAAATTGAGTCAGTTGCGCCTCAACACCTTTGCTTGGCATTCAGACAATGCTGGATGCACAATCTGTTTCAGGAAAACACCACGTCTTTACACCACCAGCAGCCTAAACTGATGACGTGGCAGGTTAAGTCCATGGTTTAATACCGTTGGTGCCAAATTTTGACCCTAACTTTACCAGTAGAAATCGAGATTCTTCAGACTAGGTGGTGTTTTTTTTCAATCTTCAACTTCCAGGTCGGGTGAACCTTTCCTTACTCCAGACCCAGATTCCTGTTCTTGGCTGGAAGGAGTGGAACCTCTTCTATTCAGATTGAACCAGTTTGGCTCTCTCACAGAACTTCTGCAAACTGGATGTTTTTTTTGTTTGTCACACCATACCGAGTAAACTCTAGAGACCAGCAAGCTTGCCAGTCACTGAGTTCACATTTTTCCCCCAGTCTGATGTTTGATGTGAGCGTTAACTGAAACTCATGACCTGCATCTGATCTTATGTATTATGGCAGTACTTTGAGCTCCACTGATATTCACTATAACCAATTGCTAATTGTATATAGAATTTTAATGATTAGAGTTATATGTGTAGTGTCACATAATCATTGTGGTGAAAAGTGGTATTAATGCAATTTCTGTTTAAAAAAGCTTAAACATTTATTTAGTACTATAATCATGAAAACTGATTGAAAGTTGTTATGAACAATTAATGGTATAGACTGCTAATGGTATGGTGCATAAATTATTGATGCTATAATAATACAGCTGTTTACTAAACTGCTTGCAACAGTATTAATATAATCTGACGTGTAGAATGTGCCTCAAAGTTCACAAGCACTTGCACGCTTATTACACACTTGGCTTTGCTGGCCATGGCATGTAAATGCTGATGTGCGCTTGGCCAAGTGTGGAGGAAATGGGATAGTGCGCTGGGCTTCCTCCCTCTTAGACTGTTTAATAGCTGATAAACTTCTGGTGTTCTGTAGCTACCAGCAGCTGGGTTAGGAAAATGATAGTAAATAGGAAGATATGGATCAGGTTTTATGTATCAGAATTTATAATTGTGTTCATAAGAGTGTGTTACAAAAATGTCAAGACCGTTATTAATTTAGTGGAAAACACAGTGGTTGTGGGTTTATATTTTTATGCCCTGGCTGCCCCGGGACCCTAACGTCTTTAACCTTTGGTATTATAATAAGGTGGAATAAATCCATGCTTTGTGAGCAGCTCCTGGCACCCTGCTCCTTTTCTCAGTGCGATATGTGCTGACCCTAGAAGAGAAGAGAAGAGCTTTTGTCCTACCCGCTGCCACAGAAAAGACATTATTTACTGCTACAGGGGGATGGGGGCTTGGGGGAATTCTACCATCAGCCACCGAGAGAGCAAGAGAGAGGCAGAAAAAGCTGTTTTGTGCCTCCAGACACAAGCAGTATGAATAGAAAGGAGTTAAAAAAAAAAGCAGAGAACGAGATTTCCTCTATGCTCAACAATTGAGCTTCTGTTGAGCCCCGCACATATTATCATTGCAGTAAAGGTTGTTTACATTGAATTTGGATACTGTTTGGATAGTTGCGCTGCTGCCATTGTGAAGTTGGGGGCAGAGGCTGCGTGGTTTACTCTTGTCTTGTACTGTTCAAATACCTCTTCGCTCATTTCTGGTTGTCCGTTAGTGATGTTTCTGTCTAATGACAAACCAAATAAGGGAAACACCCAGCAGAATCGTTTTTGTTGTGTATTTTAAATGTAGGGAAAAGCAAGTACATTTAAGACATTAGATTTTTTTCCCTATGTAATATATTTTTTTCAAATCTGTATTAAATGTGTTTCTTAGCTTTTTTTCATGTCTCTATTTGTCAACATCTTCCTGATTGAAATAATAGGTGTGAATTGTGTGCTCTGCAGCAATTTCAGCAGTGAGGGATCTCAGACGAGCCCGTTAGGAGCTGACAGCCAGTCAGCAGCAACGGAACCACCAGCCATGTCGTCACCATCCTCACCGCCATCGTCTTCTTCCTCTGCCTTCTGCCCTGTTCTGCCCTCCCGGCAAATTGTAGAGCGGCAGCCACGCATGCTCAACTTCCGAGTAGAGTACCGCACACGCTCAGTAGATGTGGTACTAGAGGATACTAGCACAGTGGGTGAGTATGGGAATGTTCGTGCACACACACACACACACACACACACAGACAAACTGATACATTTAAATAGGGATCTCTTCATCTAGACATAGATAGAGATCTATAAATGGGAACTGTAAATGATTTTTGTGTGTATGTATGTGTCTGTATGTTTGGGAATTGACATGCAGAACAAGTGTTCAAACTACTTATCCTCATTTTTTCAACTTCAAGTCATAAAGCAGTAGTGGAATTGTAAGGGTAAATTAATGAAAGTCCAAATGTGGTTGGATGATTGAAAACTGATGGCCTCTTATATATCATTTTTCTACCAAATAATTATTAATATCTTTATTTTGAAGTCTTTATGTTGATCTTTATTCAAACTATACCTTTGTAAACATCAATGCGCATTTTGATATAAACTGTTTTTTAATTCTAGAAATTGTTTAATTAATTTTGTGAAAAATCTTGCCCTCTATTAGCTCTTTTTCATAATATAATAGCCCATGTTTTGTTTTTGTTGCCCATTGCACTTTGTGAAACTTTCAGGCTTTTTTCAAGAGCTTCCTGCACTTACGATGAAGTTTACTTCTCAGAAAGCGCACAAATACCATGTGGTTTTTCTGAGTAGTCTCTGCTCTAGGGTTCTATTGATCCTAGAAAGCAATTCCGCCTTTGAAATAAATAGTGTTTTATAGACTAATCTGTGGAATATATTATGGATTACTGTTAATTGATTATTGTTAATGATTGTCATGTTGCTGCCTATCAATGGCTGTTTATTGGAACTAACTTCTTTCACAGACTTCTCACAGCTTTAAAACTAATTAAACCGTTAGAAACCAATACACTGATATTTTAATGACCTGCTTGTATAAGATAATGATCATTCTGGGGTGGAAAAGCTTCATGGCAGGTTATATATAGAAGCATATAGGTTTAAACTGAGGGAGTATTTGATAGGCTGATTTTGTGCAGTAGTAGTAATTATCAACACCAGATAGAAATGATTGAATTATTCAGAATTAGTTACAGGTTCGTCTACTTAGTAACCAGGCTGATGTGAGACTTCTGGCCCATTCAGACCAAAAACCGTCATAATGATGTAAGCATGGTGGCCACATTTAAGTCCAGTGCTTTCATGATGTCCACTTTACCTAGTAAAGCTAAAGTTTTCATTTGAGTTTGTAAGCAGCACAGTAACATAAGGCCAAAATGGAATTTTTGCCATTTTGGAAAATGCTTATTTGACAAGACAAGCATAGTGGCATGTATTGTGAAAATTCTTAGTGATGCATTAGTTTATTTGTGTGTTTGTGTATTTCTTTGAATCAGAGCAGCTACAGCAGGGTGCAGTCATTCTGCTACTGATTTGAGTCAGAGAGCTGCTGAGTTTCTGTTTGTTTCAGGCAAATGCACTGATGCAATCAGTCGAATCCAGCCACTTATTTAGATAGATAGCTTTAAATTTACTTTTACAACAGTAAGTTAACCACCACCAGTCAATGCAATATGCACTTGATATTCATGGCTTTAAAGTGTTAAAGTTTTTGTGCCTCATTTTGGTATGCAATATATTCACTAAACTACAGACTGCTGAAGACTCCACCCTGAAATATGTCAAATAAGATTATATTGAATGTGTTCAGGGGGCACGGTGGCTTGGTGGTTAGCACGCTTGCCTCACACCTCCAGGGTCGGGGGTTCGATTCCTGCCTCCGCCAAGTGTGTGGAGTTTGCATGTTCTCCCCGTGCCTCGGGGGTTTCCTCCGGATACTCCGGTTTCCTCCCCCGGTCCAAAGACATGCATTGTAGGTTGATTGGCATCTCTAAATTGTCCGTAGTGTGTGATTGCGTGAGTGAATGAGAGTGTGTGTGTGTGTGTGTGTGCCCTGCGATGGGTTGGCACTCCGTCCAGGGTGGTTCCTGCCTTGATGCCCAATGACGCCTGAGATAGGCACAGGCTCCCCGTGACCCGAGAGTAGATCGGATAAGCGGTAGACAATGAATGAATGTGTTCAGCAGTTCTGGTTCTAATTTTTTTTTTTTGTCTTGTTTTTTGTTTAGTATTTTAGTTGTTTGTGTGAGAAGTTTCAGGTTAAATTTTTCATCCATCTCAGACATAAGGGATTTGGACAAAACAATGTGAAAGAATTGGAGACAACAATCTCTGGACTCCAAATTCCAAAATGCAGCATAGTTAACAACATAGCTGTTCCAGAGATTTGGACATTTAGTGATCTATAAAGTGACAAATGTGATGGTTTGAAGTTGTGAGAGAGTTGATACTAAAGGATTAAAGCACTACTGCATTTCTCTTATTACGTGGATAGGAACCAAGGGTTAAGGCTACATTTGACTTGCCTAAGTGAGAAATCGCAGGTTGTAATGAGGAACTAATTGTGATAAGTCATGTATATATTCCTCTAAAAACAGTGAACTCACAGGCGATTGCTTTAAGGAAACACCAGAAGTCTGGTTTTCCCTAAAATGTCATTAAAATGCATTGACACTTGTATTAAACAATCTTGGTGGATTTTAATATTTTAGCGAATCAAATATCTCACAGCAATATTATTTGCTCATTTAAATCAAATTGATTTTTACAAACAGCACAGCCTGCATCAAATGTGTGTGTCTCTTGGTGTTTGTTACATACTAATGTTAACCTGACCTGAAATGATGAATAATCTGTAGGCAAATACTTGCATATACATACAGCATGACTTATTTAAGGGCAAGAAGTCCTACTTTTATTTACTTCTGATGCTGATTTGACCTCACTCCATAAAAACTGGCGAGGAACTTCTAGTTAAGAAGATTCCTTCAGTTGGATGAGAGTGCACTACAGGTTGAGGCAGCGTTTTCTTTAGCTTTTTCTAATTGGTGTTCTAAAAAGGCAACTTCATGTTTAAGAAAATGGGGATTTAAGGTCTTAGACTACTGATCAGAACGTTGTGAGTTTGAATCCCACGTCTACTAAAGCTGCCACTGCTGAGCCCCTGAGCAGGTCCCTTAACACTCAATTGCTCAGTTGTGTGTGTATATATATAATAATAATAATAAAAAAAAAAAAAAAGAGATAAATTGTAAGTCGCTCTGGTTAAGGGCATCTGCCATATGCCAGAAATGTAAATGTAAAGAATAAAGTAAATGTTTAGTACAATTGAAAATCATATATTGATTATAATTAAAGGTGAACCCTGTAGAACCTTTAAAAGTATAATATTATATTTATTCTAATAATATTATCTAATATTAACTTTTATTTAGTAATGCATTTAAAACTATTGTACTTTCGCCATCTAGAACTTGAGTCTGCTCTCCAGGGGTAGTCAGTTTTTGTTGTATTAAACTCGGACGTGAAGGTTGATTCTGCCCTCTTCTGGTTGTGGCGTGTAAATCTTGGTGAATGTGAGAGACTTAACACATTTTTCCTTTTTTTGCAGGAGCTATCAAAACATTTTTGGAGACAGAGCTTCAGGTTCCCGTGTCTAAAATGCAGTTAAAAGGCTGGAAGAGTGCAGATGTGTCTGACAGTGTAAGTTTCTTTTAAACAAAGTCATACAACTGTATAACAATCACAATGCTTTATACTTATCACAATCTTGTTTTTCAGATGAAGATTAAGACCATTAATTCAGCTGAGCTAAGGATTATTTTAATGCTGATTTATTTAAAACCTTAGATGCATTACCACCCCACTCTTTATCCTTTACAGCACTGTTTCTCTCTGTTTACTCTCTTGTATGTTTTTAGTGAGTTTCAGTTTACTTTTTGCCCTTTTAGACGGTACTGAGGAGTTTACACCTGCCGAAGAACAACAGCCTGTATGTACTGACCCCTGACATCGCTCCCTCTGCCAGCAGCAGCCAGAGCAGGTATGTATATGGGTGACTGGGTCTCCAAACCACACTGGAGGAAGTCTTTACTGTTTCTGACATTACAACATGTGGCAAAAGGTTTAGAAAAACTGAGCAGCTTAATTTAAAGGTAAATTAAAAGCCTAATAAAATTAATATAAAACCATTTTGCTGAAATATTATCAAATGGCTTTCTGGACAGCAGCCCTTTTAAAAAAGATTATTTATGTGAGAAAATAATGTATTATTCTAATAATATAGATTTTTTAATGTGCTACAATTGGTCATCTGTAGCCCTAGTTTTAGCAAAAGGAAGTATCTGTTCCATGACAACACCCAGTTACAAAAATCTCACAGCTCAAAGCCAGTATGGTGTAAGTGCAGTATGGTGGAGTAACTAATACATTAAGAAAATGTGCTTTGGCTTCAGAGTACACTACAAACAGAAGACTCTTTGTGAATACTGAATTATGTAGAGTGTACATGATGCTTTGTTTTCCGTTGATTAAAACTTCATTTTAAGAAACAAAAGTTAAATAAAACTGTATTGTTGTTTTAGCCACTGAGAGATTGTAGACTTTCGGCAGGCCAAGATTGGGTCTCCTAGGTCCAACCCAAAAATCCCCCAAAAAATGATGGCTCACCCTTATATACTCTCTGGTGTATGATGGAATTTATTTACAAGTGCACCAGAAAAGCCCAAGATCCAGCAATCCAGTAGTAAAGATATTTACAATGTCCATACTTGCATATAAAAAAGAGGAAAAATAAAAAATCAACAGTAAACAAAGAAAGCAAAACAAAACATTTGTACAAAAATATACCCAAGTATCTTCAGTATACATGTTAGGGTCTTTTTTTTGTTTGTTTACTAATTTTACTCACTATACCAAAATCTACAGCCAGCCTTTATATAGTGTTTGGATTTATATTTGGGACTATAGATTTTATTTACACTTTGTTGAGGTATACACAGTGTGCACAAATTATGCCATGTCTTTTCACAAGCGTCCGCTGCTGGATTTCTTGACCCGCTCACTCTAGTGGCAGCACTATATTATTTACATAAAAGTCTTCTTATTAAGGAAATATAATATGTGATATTCTGCATCAATACAATTCATACAGACTGATTTATATTATTTTTTTTATATTATTCTTTTCCTTAGTTAAGGGCTAAGTAAATGTATTTCAGTGAATGCCAGTCATGGTAACTTGAATTGATTTTTTAGCCGTGAAATGGTCACTAATGTATTCTTAGCTGCTTATACTGTTTTTTGAAAGCAAGGAATTGTATGCAGTTCAAACTTCACAAATTTCATTTGAATACCCTGCTGGGGTTCATTAGAAGGCATCAAAATTTTTGGTGTGCTCTTCTAATCACCAGATGTTAAATGGCACTTTATATAACACTAGATGGCACTGTGTGCTCAGTTTAAAGGAACTGAACCCTTACAAGTAGTAACTTCAGTAAAGTGTAGCACACATGAGCTGAAATCTTATTGGTTTTGTAAAAGAAGAGAGGAGAATAGAAGAGAAAATACCAAGACTAGTAATGTACTGGAAAATGTTTGCAGTCACATAATTTTCTCACACAATTCTCAGTCACATCGCGTGTGTGCTGGATCGACACATCCTGCAAGATCTCTGTCCATGCCCATGAAAGAGACAGACAGTGTTGCGTCAGTGAATACTTCTCTGGTTCTTTCTGCAGCAGGACACAGAACAGAACAAGCAGTTATTCATAATCATGTTTGTTTTGAACTAAAATGTCTGGGACAAAAGCCAAAGAAAAATTGCTGTCACATCTTTTAGCTATCTAGATATTTCTAGGAATGTGAGGTCATTAGACTCTCCTTTATCAAAACAAGGGCTCAAGGAGTCATTAATGCAAAGCAAATAAAATAATGATGCATTTGTGTGGCATTCTTTTCCATTGTAGAGCAAATGTTTTCATTACAAATTCTACTATCAGCAATATCTTGAGTGAAATGTAGAATTTTAGAAATATTCACATGAACTTTAGAGTTTCTTAATATTTGGTTTGTCCCCTTTTTGCATTCATAATAATGTATACTCCAGCCTGCAGGGATTTCACACATTTGTGTAAAAACTGATGATCCATGCTAGATCAAATTTGTTAGCATGATGTGTGAACACATGCTTCAGTAAAAGAGATAAGACTCCTTAGAAAATATGAACTTTTGTATAAAGGAGTTGACATGGTCAGTATCTCAAATTTGCTTCCATTTAAATAGTGACCTAGAAATTGTGCAACAAGCTAAATATTAAATCTTTCTTTCTTTCTTTCTTTCTTTCTTCTCTCTCTCTCTCTCTCTCTCTCTCTCTCTCTCTCTCTCTCTCTCTCTCTCTCTCTCTCTCTCTCTCTCTCTCTCCTAAAGGGAATATAGAGTTTAGATTTAATATTGCTATGGTTAAATTGTGTATTAGACTCTAAAACATGCATGCATGTGTGATATCCTTCTGAGCCATATCAGGTTTCTCTGTTACAGTGATGAACACATACAAAACTTACTTGTTTGTTAATAGCGTCTCCTTGTGGGGAATACTACTCTTGCTAAATGTGCTAAAAAACTATGATAATTTATATGGGGCTTTCATACCAAACCAAATAAAAAGATTTTGAGGTAAAAAAGAAAAAAAAAGGCTCCCTCATGCAGGAGTGTTTAAAAGCACAATGTTATAGATATGTAATATATGTGTAATAATAATAAATGGAATCATTTTCAAATTGATAATAGGAATACAACATGAAAGGACATGCAGTTATAACAGGGCAGTGCGATACAAACGGTTTTCTTTTTTAATCATCATGTCCCAAAGTGTTTTAAACAGAGCACTTTGCTAATGAATGTACATGTTTATTTTATTTATTATGGAAGACACGCCAAACATAACAGTTTAGTTAATTTAACAGTTAGTTAGATTTAAAGTTGTGATCGTCTGGTTACATATAATTAGATATAAAGTTGCCAGATCTCTGTGAGAAAACTCCTCTTATTACTTAGAGACAAAAAGAAAAGGGCTTTTTAGCACAACGCAACACCACATCCTCTCTCCTGAAGATTTTACCGTGGTAGAAACTTAAAAGAACAGCTTTACCTTCGAGCGTTGCTCTGACACTGGAGCCTCCTCGAGAAATGTTAAATAAACATTTCCTTACACAAAGCTCCACATTATCAATGTTTATACGTTTTTCTTTGTTAAATAACAAAATTGGTTTTTGTTATAAGGCTCAGATTATGTGGAAGGTCTCTGTGAATTAGTTGTTACTATAGAAATGGTGACGTATAAGAAAGAGTGCATTAACGTAGACCTGTGATTTGACTTACAATCGACGCTCCAGTCTGAGCTGAATCAATACCTTCTGCCCAGTCCGAATCAAAAATTCAACAGCAATGTGGTATATACTATATTATATACTATACTTAAATATTTATATTTATATCAAATGAATATTTATCCAAAATTCAGATTTGAATGCTCTCATATATTTAATTCTAAATAATTGATTCTGTTTAGGAGTAAACCTTTTATCAATCCTGCATATCTATCAGCTATAGCAGATTTTCTTTTGTTATTCTATACTCAAGGCCAGTCTCAGTTTCTGATAAATCGTGTATGTGGCCCAATAAATTCCAATTATAGTTATGGATTTGAAAATCTTAATAGAATTCATCACAGTTATTATTTGCTAGAAACTTGTTTGCGGTTATTAAACACAATATTTGCAAACTGAAAATAGCTTGTAGTGTCGTTTAACCTTCCAGCCGCTTAAAGGAGCACTGGCAGTGGTGTGAGAAGGACATCAGATTTGTGTGTGTTTTTTGTGTATGCGTGTGTTTGTTTAATTATCTATGTTGATTAGAGATGCTGTTAGTCCCAGTGGGGCCGGCGATGTAGCGACATGTGGCTGTGTGTAAACTGGCATCTCTGTCGACTTGTGTGGACACTGTACTCTGACGTGTGAACAGACACGAGAGGAAAAGTTAATAATGCGCTCTAACATAATGCTTCGATAATCATGCTCTGTTCAAAACACGTCAACGAGTCGCATTTACATATTTTCCCGCTTTTGTCAGGTGTTAAACATTTGATTAGATCCTGATGCTGTTGGAACTTGAGCTATCAGGAGCAGAATTTATGAGTGTTGCTGTACTGTAATTGCAGTCTGGATTGGTGGTTGGTTGTTAGTCGGTTGTTAAATCTAATCATTTGGACATTCAGATTTACACATGGGAATATGTTTCAATAGTCGACTTCAATTTAATCCAATTAAAGTAAAGCCTGACCTCATCGTCGATTGCCAAATTAATTTTAGAAACTTGAAATTATAAAGTAGAGAAGTGCATAGAATATTACTTGTAATATTAGTATGCATTATCCATAAAATGTTTAACTATTATAATATACAAAGTCTGCAGTAACTTAACCCTTAGAGGTCTAGGCCTGTTTCCCCTGTGTCCTAGGTTTAATATTCAATCATTTCAAATAGATGTGTAGTGTTTCACAGAAAATTTATTTAGCCTATTTGGATTGATTGCGCACACAAACCAGATGCTGAAGGCCTCAACTTATTAGTATAGGAACTGAATAACAAAGCACATGAAAGCTGTTGGATTTCTACTTACATACTTTTAAAAACCCTCTTACAACAAATAAACAAAAATACTCACAATGCTGTTTTATAGTCTGAACCAAGTAACAAAAAAGCATTTTTGGTGATGTATTCCTGCTGGTGCTATGAATATATGTGCATTTTCCCCCCATTTTAAGCAGTAGGTCAGATATCTAACTATGTAACACAGTTTTTGTTTCTGGGTAGTAAGTGTACAGATACAGAAATCACAGAATTTAGGAGTGAATAGTTTTTTGAGATTTTTGTTGATATGATATTGTAAGTCTTTCATTATATTTCCATTGTATTGTCCAACTACAATGTATTTTAAAATCTACTTGTTTTTTCTATCTTTCTATGTAGAAATGTAAATTCATCCATTTAGATAAAGAATATAGGATAATTAAATCAAAATACCAATGTCTTGGTAACTAAAGCAAAGTTTCAGAGGAATAATAGCCATTTGATATATTTTTGTGTAATAAGCATTTATAATCCCAGGGTCAACAAAAAATTGTTAGATAGTGTAATTCCTACTCATTATTCTGTGATTGTGAGGGTGCAATCAAAACATATTAAAGGTTAAACAGTGCACAGTGTTCCATAGCTATGGCTTGTTAAAATAAAGTGTGCAATGTAAAATGTTATTTAAGGCTTTAATGCTTCTGTTTCATCATTTTGGGCTTGTCGGACTTTGACTAGTTGTTTTGCTTCAAACCTTCCAGTTAGCCAGAACACTTATCCTATATAGGGTTGCAAAGGGGCAGAAAATTTCCAGTACATTTCCATGGGAACTTCATCTCGGGAATTTTGGAAATATTCCAAGTTGGAAACTTAAGAGGAATGCATGGGAGTTTACGGGAATTTATGTGAATTAGAAATTTGGGGAAATCATGCAACATTGAAGACTGGAGTATTGGCTGATGAAAATTCTGCTTTGCATCACAGAAACACATTATATTTTAAAGTATATTAAAACAGAAAATCATTATTTTAAATTGTAATAATATTTCACAATATTACTGTTTTGATATGTATTTTTGGTCAAATAAATGCAGGCTTAATGATCATAAGAGACTTCTTTCAAAAATTATAAATTAATAATGTGTCCAACCCTTTTACCAGTACTATACTTTTGTATGATAACAGAAAACTGGCTAGCAAAAGGTAGTAAAAAAAACATCACAGCTTGAGCCTCATCAAGACATGATATCTAGCCTTGTAAAATTATCAGTGAAAGAGTGCTAACTAGCTTACATTTAGCATATCTGATTTACTGGATAGCTAGCTATTGTATAAACACATTTTGTATTTACTAGTTAACCTTTAAAACTATAGATCAAATATATTTACACAAGTAATATCAAAACATACTTGAATTGATGTAATCTTCGGGGTTCATATGCCGAACTGTGGCTTCAATATTGTGATAGTGAGAGCCTGGAGAATAGGGGGGAATTCCCCCCTTAAGTGACTGAGGGGGATTGTGTGTGGGGGGTGGTCTGTTTTAGTATGTTTTTTTTCCCCTAATTATCTCACCTAAATGTTTGCTCAGTCAGTGTATTTGTTTTTACAATGGTAAAGTTTTGTTACACAATAGCTTACACACAGCACAGAAAAGTTTTAAATATAAATGTATGTAATATTTATGTAATTTACATGACTACTCATCAAGATGGACATTTTTTGAAATTATTTTGTGTGCAGGATTCAAGGAATGATCAGTGCATGTTATGGAGGAATGCACGGTGCATGTGTAGGTGTGGCCTCAATGTGCTGTGTGCATGTGACTGAGGTTTTCCTCAGGGTAGAAATTCAACGGAAATTGCATTAAATCTGGTTGTTTTACCCAAGATTATGCTGCAAGGTATTTTTTTCAACTACATTTAAGTCCCCTGTTATAGGCTAACTTGCAATTTTGCAAATTCCCGTTAATTCCCATATATTCCTGGAAAATTCCTGGAATTTTGCAACCCTAATCCTATAGTGTTTTATTCTTGGCCAGCTGTTTGGGAACATGATCCTCATATCCTTCAGTATTCTCACTTTAAATGGCACACTTTCCACTGACCACAACCTTGTAGATCTCCAGCCTCAGCGCTTCATTATCTCCTAGATGCTATTTTTGTGGAGTCAGGGTGGGATCTCGGATACATGTAGAGAACAAGTTTGTGTGTATGTGTGCACATGGGAGTTGGATGTGTAAGTGGCCCTGTTGTTACCAATAAGCGTGGTACCTTGCGGCGCAGTGATGAGAGGACCTCCAGCCGAGTGAGCAGGCAGTCTGTTAGCTGCCATTATAAATATCTGTCACACCCAGATAGAGAGGCCGCGAGATGTTCCTCCGGGGCTGTGAAAGAGCTTTGCCCCTGCTGCTTCACCGGACCAGCACCTGCAGCTGTGGGCAGTAACCGGTTAAGATTGGAGCATCTGTGATGAGTCATTGCTGTTATGATGTGCTGGGCTGTAATGCTCATGCAGCTGCAAGATTAATCATATAGTTATTGCTGTCGTCATATCAGCTTAATAACAGCACTGCAGCAACACAGTGTGTGTGTAGGAGTGTGCGTGTGTGATCTGCCAAACACGTTATCTGTAAGTCTGGCAAATGATCAGTGCTGTAGGAAGCAGGAGCAGCAATGTAGATAAGGAAATCCTGATACAGAACAGTGGAGGTATGGTAGTAATTTGTTTTATAAGTTTTGTGGTGAAAAGTGTTGCATTTACTTCAGAAGGTTTTTCAATAGATAATTATTTTAAGAATAGATTAAATAGGGAGTATTTTACTTAAAAAACCTGTAATTAACAATTTGCTATTTTCTGTGGTTTAAAAACAAAACCACCAACCTTTTGTAGGGAGTGAAAAAATCCTGCATAAATAAAGTTGAGTCAAAGATTATATATACATACATTCCCATTAAAATGTACCTTTTTCTTTCTTTATAAATGCCACAAAAATTTGATCTAGGCTGTGATTTGGGGATCTTTTGAGGAAATTTTTTTAAATCAATAATCAAATTCATGGCAAGAGAGTTTTTAGTTTTTACCATGTTTTAGCTAGGTATATTTGGGAAAATTTAAAGTAAATAGTATATTTTAAAACTACTCTTAGTTCCTTTTATGATCATATATTTTATAGTGTCTCAAACATAAAACAATACAAAAATATGTTGAGAACCATCAGATTAAAAAAAGGGGAAATTTCAGACCTGTGGTCTAAGTTCGGATTTAAAAAAAAAAAAAAAAAAATTCTAAGCCATAGGAAAGCATATAGTCATTGCTATCTTTATAAATCCAGTATATAAATATTTCCAAGCCTCAACAGACACAGGTTTAGCCTTATTATGTTTTTGTACTTTCAAAATATTTTTACTTCCTTATCTAATGCCCTACCATACATTCTAACTACTCCATCGATGTCTAATGAAATAAGAGATTGAATGCTGAGACTAGTCAATATTCCTGCAATGAGAGTAGCACTGTGTGTCATAAATATTTATATAAACACACATCAGTCCTTCCTCGTCTTCCCGGGTGTCTGGCCATGGGCAGCAGATGGCGCAGCTGGAGCTTAAACCCAAAAATCTGGCTGTTGACTGCCTTTCTTCACTACCTGGCGGTGTTTCAGATAATACATTGTAGAGAAGAGCCCATTGAAAAGTCACATCCTTAAAAAATGTTGATGAGATTGAATATATTTGTTAATATGAAATTCCAGCACGCTCTGCATTAAGTGTTTTGCATCAATTGCATCCATTCCACAATTGCATCCACAGTAACGGCATGCAGCATTAGCCGTTACTCTTTCAGCTTGTTTAGAGTTCATCATCACGAGCGGCGTCTCGCTGTTATAATTGGGTGCAGGCTGTGAAAATGGGACATTACTTAACAAATAAAAGCCACTGTAGGCAATTACCGCAAAGCACATCTCGGTTCGCCGTCACCAAACAGATTAATCAAACATATCCGTGCATCTCTGAGCCTGCTCATTTCTCTCCTCTGTTTGAATGCAAATAAAGCGCCGGCTGCGAGACTTTCAGGAGAGACTCTGTCCAAGGTAGTTACAGAAATCCAGTGAAGAGCCAAGCATAATGAACACACCCGCCCATGCTAACATGCACCTCCCTTTCTCATATCAAAAAATGGAGAATTATCCATGGCGTTAATCTCCAGCATAAATAATCAAGCCTGATGAATAATTTAAAGCAGATCATCTATTTCTGTTGCTTCCAGATGATGTGTGTGTCTAAGGTTATTTTAATTTGGACTCCAGATTTTTCTTATACAAATGGGTCAATGAACATTTGGTATTTATCTCAATTTTTTTTAA